>JADRCH010000214.1:1690772-1803452 GCA_019843965.1 Rhynchomys soricoides | reverse complement strand
TGGCTGCATGGGAATCCTAGAAGCCATGTAAAGCCATGTGTGGCTGCATGGGAATCCTAGAAGCCATGTAAAGCCATGTGTGGCTGCATGCTTGCCCATAACCCCAGCACTGTGGATGGCAGAGATAGGAGAGTGTGGGTTATGCTGGCCACCCCTAGTTCAGTGAGAGAACCTGTCTCACAATAATAAGGTAGCAAATAGTAGAACAGGCCTCTGGCCTCTGCATGTTAAGAAACTTTGCTCAGGACTGCAGGAGTCTTTGGGACACACAGGTTTGCTGGGGGCTGAGAAAGTTCTGTTTCCAGACCTGGCACTACTCACAAGGACAGTTGATATGAGCCCACCACAGTGGTGCTATGGCTCATGTACTTTATGTATATGAAAAATTTTTAATTAAAGGTAAAGGATGATGGTTGAGTGTTTGGCCCAATTGGGATGCATACATCATCCCATCCAAGGATATATCAAGGAACACTGTGAAAGTGTGGACAGAAAGAATGTAAAAGCCTGAGGATGGGGAGGTGAGCCACAAAAAGCTGTCTTCTGGTCACTGTGTTCATGAACTCATTGCAGCCAAATGACTGGAAGAGTACAGGACTGGGGGAAGGACTCCAGAGGGACACTGGCAGTTAATGGTGGCTTGGGGAGAGGCTCTCACTGTCTCCAGTGGTGTAGCCACTGATAAGTAGCCCACCCTTCAGGAAATAATTTCCCACCCATGCTCATGTGAGTAACCCTAACTAAACTCACTAGGCCACATGCACACACAAGACATGAAGATAGGAGGGGCCTTCTACAGAAGAAGGGTCTCTGTGGGATGGAGAAGATTTGAGACACTGTAACAGTAAAGGAGCAAAGATAACTAAAATCCACTATGCATATGTATAAAAAAATTTTAAAAATTAAAGTTTAAAAAGTGAAGAGCAGCTGGGCATGGTGCTCATACCTGGAATTCCAGCAGAGGCAGGGGGATTACGAATTCCTTTTCAGCCTGGGCTATTTCACAAAATCCCCCTGAAAACTCCTATCACCAAAACAAAAAAAGCAGAGATGGCTCAGTAGGTAGGGTACCTGCCACCAAGCCTGACAACCTGAGTTCCATCTCTAGAACCCACACAGTGGATGAGAAACCAGACTCCTGAAAGTTGCCCTCTAACCTCCACACATGTGTCATAGAATACACACACCCCACCCATCCAGCCCCCAAATAAGGGAAAATAATGGTTTTTGGTTGGCTGGTTTGTTTTATTTTTTATTTTTTGGTTTTTCGAGACAGGGTTTCTCTGTGTAGCCCTGGCTGTCCTAGAACTCACTCTGTAGATCAGGCTGGCCTCGAACTCAGAAATCCGCCTGCCTCTGCCTCCCAAGTGCTGGGATTAAAGGCGTGCACCACCACTGCCCTGCTTCGTTAGTTTTTTTGAGAGAGATTTTATGTAGACTTAGCTCATTATGTAGACCAGGCTGGCTTTGAACTCACAGAGATCAGCCTGCCTTTGCCTTTCAAGTGCTAGGATTAAAGGTATGTGCTACCATACCTGGCCCAGGTATAAATGTAATTTTTTAAAGTGAAAAGAAATCTAGAAATAGCCACGCCAATGAGAAATCTGCCTTAGAGTCATACTGCAAAGGAAATCTCTGCTACATAAGAAGCTCTGGTCCCTGTCTGCCTCCAGAAGTCAGTGAACCCTGGCTTGTAGTAAGTGGGGAGTGTGGTCTGCAAGGCTCCAGAGTCCAGACATCCTCTCTGGTTTGTTTCTGAGAGAGGAATGAGGGGACAGGCTCAGATAGCCCTTCATTCCCCATGTCTGCAGACCTGGGAACATTGGTGAGGAGGGCCCAGCTGCTTTGACTTAGGCACTGATGCTGTCAGATGGCAGTGAGGACATGGGGCAGAGAAGAGCTAGGCTTGAACCTGTAAGGCATCAGGTATGACCACTCATGGAAAACACTGGGGCTGAGATATATATGCTGTGGGCAAGAAAGAGCTGGAGAGAGGTCCAGAGGGAATGTCAAGCCTGAGGAGACACCTTCTGGACCCTATCTCCATCTGCAACTCATCCTCAAACTGATAGAATGGGGCAGTCCATTTTGTAAGTGAGGAACCCGAGGTACAGGGTACTGGGGGCAGCTTGCCAAAGGCCTCTGGGACACTGTGGAACAGGAAAAAGCTGCAGATAGCTTGAATCTCAGAAACTGCACCAGCATCCCCTCCTGCTGGGTGGGCCTGGTCCCAGGCTACTGGTGTGTAAGAAAGAGGGCAGCCATGCCTGAAGTGGTGCTGGCAGATAACATGTGTATACAGGGATGCATACACCTTGCTTTCTCCTCCAGGCTGTTGCCGGAGTTCTTCTCTTCAGAACTATCTAGACCACATAAGCCCTGCTTTGAGACATCACTCTTCTCAACATTCCAACTACTGTGCATAACTCAGTCTCCCAGGTGAGCAATGATGTGTTATGTCTACTCGTGTTATATCTGATTTACTTCATAGAGGCCCACAAAAGAGGCTCACTGGAGAGACACCTAGGTGTGACGCTGGGGTGGAATCACATGTCCAGGGATCAGCACCTGACTAGGGAGCCTGAGGACTGTGGCCTGTTACTGGATGGTCAGGAGGTCCATGAACGTATGACTTTCCTGTGCACACTTGTGAGATAAGCATGTATGTGTGTGAGCCAAGAGTACATGGATTCAGGGCTCTGCTGGGCAAGACAAAAAGACAATGTTCTTAGAGCTGCCCATAGATGAATGTGGTGTCTTACAGCTGTACTCTCTGCATTTGGGAAGCTGAGCCAGCAGGATTGCTGTGTATTTTAAGGTCAGCTTGGACTACACAGTGAGAATCTGTCTAAGGAGAAAACTAATGGGGTGGAGAGCAGACGGACAAAGACTTACTGGGAGGACATTCCATTTGTCATGCGTGGAGATGCTGAGGAACAGGAATGAAGTGTGATCCCTCTCAGCTAGAGTGACAGAGAAGCTGAGGAGACAGCAGAGGTTTGGGCATCGCACAGGCGCACAGACTCCCTAATGGACAGGACTCTCTGCTGGCTGCTGTTGACAGCTCATTAAAAACACATTCTCTGATGTAAGGGCTAAAACTCTTAGCAGGAATAAGTTTTTATGACCTTGGATTAGACAATGGTTTATAAATCGGACACTAAAACTGTTAAGATTGTTTTTAAAACAATCAGCTGGAAAGAGAAAGGGGAGGCGTGGTCTGGTCTTAGGCGGGGCCATATTTATTCATGGCAAGGGGGCACCTTGTCACCTACACAAGCCGATGGCCAAAACGCCTACAGGGGAAGATGGGTGGAATGCATCCCCTTATGGAGGCAGAGCTGGGCAGGAATGATTTCTATAGCCCACAAAGGAATATAGTCCTTCAGCAGGAAACTAGAAAAAACATAAGAAAAAAACCCACCAGCACTACCAACAGATAAACAGGACTTAATGAAAATAACATGCTTTAAAGAAAGACAGGTAAGAGAACTTGCATAATGAAAGAGAAAAGCCTGTCGATAATATCTGATGCCAGGAATTTGGATCCAAGAGAATGCCTACAACTTGACAACAGACAAAGAACACACTTCACAACGGTCCAAGACTAGAACAGTCACGTCTCCACAGAAGACATACAAATGGCCACTGAGTGCCTGAAGGATGCTCAACAACACAAACTCAAACCAGCAAGAGAGAACCTAGAACTGGGATGGCTACAAAGATAAGCAATGGCAAACGCAGAAAACAGAAACCAGCCCTCTCAGGTGGAGGCAGAAAACAGTGTAGCAATTCCTCAAACTAGCGATTTTTACTCTCAACACACTCAACACAAAGGAAAATATATCGAACCTCTATGGTGGTCAGTTTTAAATGAACTTAGCACAAGCTAGAGTCACCCTGGGAAGAAAGCCTTATTGAGGTGTTCTGTTTTCCCTCTTCTTATAGGGACAACAGTTAGTCAACTGGGGCAGGTCCTAAATCTCAGGAGTCTTAACTCTCAAGAGTAAATTCCATACACACACACTGGAGTCTGGATGAGGTCACACTCTTGAAGTTGTATGTGAATATGAATTGGGAGCAGGCATTGGTCAACTAGCTATGTAGTTTTATCATCAAGACCTCCTGTGGTTAATCTTCAGCCTGTCAGAGAAACAACACTAACGGTTGGTCCCTCTCCTGCCTAACGGGGAAGTCCCTTGCCTCCCAGAGTGGTCCTTGTGTCTCCTGCACAACCAGATAGGCCTTTCCCCAGTGGTGACCCTATGGGCAGATTACCATCTACAGTGTGCCCTCAAGTATTTGAGTCCTGGGGATGGAGTGCAACTATGTAAGAAACAAGGAGGTGAAGCATCCTGCTCCAATCTCTAAAACCATGACTTCAAAGAAGGAAGAGATGTGACAGACATGGAGAACCCAAATGCTCCAAGTGCAGAAAGGCAGCCATCTGTATCTCCAGCTTCCTAGGGTCAGCTGTTCTCCTCTGGGCAAGCTCTTTGACATCACTGAGCTGCCTTGCTTGTGAGGAGGAACATTAACAGCTTTGTAGGTCATTGTGGGGGCAAAAGCTGGTGATGTACTTCAGGCATAGGGAACCCAAGCTGCTGACATCACCAGGTGAGAGCCACGGATGGTTGCAGTCACTCATGGGCCTTGAGGGCTGGAATCTATGCAGCAATCCCACATAGCACTAGGGTACCTCCATGGAGTAGATGGAGAAAGGCTTGCCAAATGAACCAATAATCAGCGGGGTCTAGTCCTCACAAACAATCACCAGTAATTCTGAAGGTGGTGTCCTCCACTTAAGCCACCTTCCACAGGCTGACCCCTAGGTCTCCACTGACCACGGTAGTGAAGGGGGCAACATTCCTCCCATAGTGGTGACTCAGCCATACCAGACAAACAAGCTCTCCTCAGCTTCCTCTGTGCTCTGCCCACATTCTTGCCCATGACCATTCCTAAGCAGTATGTAGTGCTGCCCACCCTTGGAGCCTTGGGTCGGCAAACAGCCTCCAGCCTCCATGGGACCACTGAAGGAAAGCTGCAAAAAGAGAAAGCTCTCCCCAGCACTGCTCTCAGAACTGTCCAGGGTACTGACTGGCAAGCCCCACTGCCCATCTCCAGGACAAAAAGGTCTTGCTGAGCACCCTCTGGAGGACAGCAGCCGGGCAGTGACTTCCACTAGCCTTCATGTACAGACCCTCTCAGGCAGAGGAATGGCTCTGACTTGCTAGCTTTGTCTTTTCCACAGTTGCTGACAGATGAACCTCCTTGCTATTCTTTCCATGGCAATGTAGCTGTGGAACATGCTGGCTCTTAAAGCATCTACCTGGAGGTACCCTGATCCATCTCCCATTTCTCAGCCTTTACCACTCCTGCCTCGCTTTCATTTTGTACAGGTGGGGACAGAACACCGTGTCACTGTGGTACAACTGGCACTCAGTGAGCTGTGCACACATTCAGGTACAGCCTGTGACTGTAACATATATTCACCCTGCAGTGGCACAGGCCCCCAGGAACTCTGGGTTCCGAGGCACAGAAGACAAAGACCATAGCAGAAGCAGAAGGAGTGAGCAGAGAAGCAGACAGTGGCAGGAGCTAGGAACGAGGCGCAGCAGAGAATGCTGGGTATAGAAATGATCTACTGGTCACATGAGATGAGCAGAGCCTCCAGAGACAGAAATCTGGCTGTGAGTGGGTGTCTTAGGAACAGGCAGGACATAAGCACCCAGGCTCCATCCCCCATATTTAGATTGCCTTAGCTGGCCTCTTGCTGAACCACTTGTTCTGCCCTTAGGCCTGTTGGCCACAGCTCACTCCACTTTCAACAAGGACCATCTAAGAGAAGGGGTGGGGCAAAGTAGGCCTCCTTAGGTGTTTCCCTCCCTGTTCTGGATGAACAGGACTTCCTGTCTTCCCCCACTATCCCCTGTACTCTGGCCAAGCATGGGCTCCCTCATTTCTGAGACTGATAGTGGATTCCTCCTGAACCTGTCAGAAGCCCAAAGCCTTCTAGGGGCAGACAGCCCTCCTGGGAGGTGGGGGAAGTAAGTTCCAAATTTGGCTCAATTTTCCCATCTATAAACAAGAAAGCTTCTTTTGAGAGCCCTTCCAGGGCACTGCCATTTAAGAAACTAGCTTGTCTAAGAAAATGAGGAGCCAAGCATGGTGGTGCATGTTTTTAATCCCAGCACTCAGGATGCAGAGGCAGGAGAATCTCTAAGTTCGAGACTAGCCTGATCTACAGCGTGAGTTCCAGGACAGCCAGGGCTACACAGAGAAACCTTGCCTTGAAAAACAAAACACAAGCAAATAAACCAAAAACAAATAGTAATTAATACCCAGGAAGACTCACTTGTTCCTCAGAGCCAGAACTCAAGCCAGGTTCAGCTGGGAAAGCCTACACTTCCACCTACAGAATAAGATTGTTAGCTGTGCTATTGTCTGGAAACAGACCATACCTTAGCCTCTAGAAAGCTGATATACTGGGGTCCATGATATCAAGATGAAATCATGGTCTTTCTGTTAAAAACAGTAGCCTTTGCTACTCAGGGACTCAACTCACCTTGTCTTTCTGCCACTGTGGCCCATGAGAAAAGATTGGAAGACAACTGTAGTTACATGGGCAGAGTGTGGGGTCCTCTCACAGAGAACCCAGTTTTAGAGGGGCTACACTGGCCATGAAAGCTTCCAGAGAGGTGTATCATACCTCCATAGGCCCTTCAGGCTGAGGGAGACTAGAATGGGACTGCACAAGTTATGTAGATGGATGTGTGCATATTAATGCACATGTGAACACATCTGTACATGTGTATGCTAGCCATGCTTCTCAGCCTCCCTCTGGGCATGATAGCCAGCACTTGGTCCAGATACTCCCCTTGTGGCAACATCTAGCGTGTTCGCCATTCTGTCTTTTGCTTACACACACTTGCTCACTGGAAGGGGTACAGAGAAAGACTTTGGAAGCTCACAGCAGCAGAGGGGGGCACTTGTGACAGTGTAGACATGCATGACCTATAAAGTAGGAGACACTTCTACTTACTACAGTCTCGGCTAGCAGATCAACATTCATCAAAGGTATAAATTGGCCCAATGGACCGTGTGGTCCGGATACAGATGCTGTGGGTCACTTCACAATTAAATTGACTGGAAACACAAGGACTGATGCTGGGAAATGACAGGTGTTTGGAGCCGCTGAGTAACAGTGACTCCGCACTTGAGAAATACTCTGGGGCACTCCAGTGGCTGGAGGTCATGCTGCTGGACCCTGAATGCCCAACTCAGGAAGCCACTGGGGCTGCATGGCCATGACCATAGGTCACTGCTGGAGAGGGAACTGAGAAGCAGCAGACATATGGCAGCCACAGCAGATGAGTCTGGTCCTTGAACAGACTGAGTTATTTCTACAGTGCTCAGGGCTAGGGCCTGATTTAAGCTCTTTCTCTCCCGCTCTCTAGAAATAATTAAGGGGTAAGTGGTTCAAGAGGGAATTGAGAGGCGCTTCTGAAGCAGCTCAGAGCAAACAGTCCCCCAGAGAGGCTAGGGGCACTTCCTGCTCATTTCCCAGCCAAACCTCTCCTGTGGGAGCTGGCTAAACTCTAGTTGCTTCCAGCTCCTTAGACAGGTTCTGGGTCCCTAGGCTGAAGGTGCAAGCCCACCAGAAAGGGGGAAAGCTGGGCATGGTGGTGTACTGCTTTTAATCCCAGCACATGGTACGCAGAGGCAGGTGGATCTCTGTGAGTTGGAGGCTAGCCTGGTTTACGGAGCGAATTTTAGGACAGCCAGAGCTGTTACACAAGAGAAACCGTCTAGAAAAACAAAAACAAACAAACAAACCCAGATAGGGGGTGGAAGCTCTGAAGGCTGTACCCTGCCCCTAACCCTACATACTGAGGGTTCAGGGTGCAATGACTAGAGGTTTATATACAGAGAAGCCAATCTGGTACCTACAGGTCCCAGTGGACAACAGGAAGAGGAGGCTCCAATACATCCAGAAGAGCTAGAGCCAAGCCAAGAGATGGCTTTTAATTGTAGAGGCCTTTGGCATGGAGGAAAATCTCTAGGGTTGGTGAGGGCAGCTGTAAAGCTGGGATGGAAGGTTCTGGAGAGTAGGAACTCCTGTCAGCACCCCGGCAATATGGCAGTGGACAGGCCTGACATTCGGATGAGAAGCATCTGGAATGAACAGTAGGGGTTGGGAAATGTGTTCTCAGCTTATCAGGTATTGAGGAGAGAGTCCATGGTGTTTCCATACTGTCAGACAATGGGAGTCAGGAGCCAGGCCGTGTGCTCCGATACAATCTATTAGCCTCTCTTGCCTCACACCCCCCATCTTAAATGAGGTTTTAGGGTTAAATGTGTCTCTTCCAATTCCTACACTGAAGCTCCAACTCCTAGTGTGATAATCGATGGAGGCTGTGTATTTGGGAATTACTTAGATTTACATGACATCATGGGAGTAGGTCCTCCATGATGGGATTAATGAACTTATAAGTAGAAGACAGACTGCCATCACATGCCCAACCCCAATTCGAGAACACGTGAAACTCAGGAAGAGTTTCCTGTCAGAAACCCACCCTGCCATACCTTTACCTTGGAAGTGGCCTCCAAAACAGTAATGGAGAGTCTGTAATGTTTATGCCAAAGTGCAGGATACTTTGTGGCAGCAAACTGAGCTGAGACCTGAAATAACAGCTGATCTACAAGGTTGTAAATGCAAAGAGGGCACTAGTGTTATGTGTGTGAAGAACAGGATGGTGGCAAGATAATCTGACCCCATCAAAGTCCAGGGTGCCTGTGTGCCTGGTGTCTAGTTGGAAGCCAGGTGTACATCCGAGGTGCAGCACCTCACAGACACCAGTGGTAGCCCAT
Source organism: Rhynchomys soricoides (assembly GCA_019843965.1). Taxonomy (NCBI): domain Eukaryota; kingdom Metazoa; phylum Chordata; class Mammalia; order Rodentia; family Muridae; genus Rhynchomys; species Rhynchomys soricoides. Next base: position 1,794,581 of record JADRCH010000214.1, on the reverse strand, counting down.
GTCCACAGGCAGTACCCAGTAGTGTAGGCTGGGACTGATCCAGCTTGATCTGCTCCAGTCATCTTTCTGGACTCACCTGTATCATGTACAGCTGGGCAATGCGGTATTCTTCCACGGTCATTGGCAGGGGAATCCGGTATTCCTTTATGATCATCTTGGAGTCCACGCCTTCCGGGCGGCAGGGAACTGCGTGCTTGTGGGGACTTTCTAGGCAAGATTCCTTAAATAACCATGACAGAATTCAATGAAGACCCTAGAGAGGGGGGGAGAGAGAATAGGAGAATCACTTTCTGCAATCTGGTGAGTATGCTAACAGAGGGAAGCCAAGGTCTAGACCTGAGACTAGAATTCTAGTCTCAACCCTCGCAAGCCAATGGTGACCTGGAGCAAATTCCTCACCTCTTCAGCCTGCGTTTCCTTGTTTGCTGAGCAATCTTGAAGAGCTATCCAAGGACTAAGTGAGAGGCTGTGTGAACTCTCCCATCAACAGTCTCCCTGAATGGTATCCATGGTTGCCTTGGAGGTTCAGTACTGTTAAGTGGAGGCTGAGCACAGGTCTCCCAGGTTGGGGGTGGGGGTGGGGGGTTTGGGCAGGATCACATCACTGATGGCAGTCATGTTCATGGTGGCCTGGGGCTGGCTAAGTGTAAGAGTAGCTCTGGATACTAATCTGTATATGAACATCACAGCACACATGGGTTTCTAGTGGGCTAAGAAACTTCAGCTCTGCCAATAGGATAGAAAGAAACCCTTTACAACACTTAGGAAGAGAGCCCCAGAAATGGACCAGCGCTGGCATGTGTAAGCTTAAAATTACTTTTTCACATAAGACAGGACAATTAACCCAAAGCTCATAGGTGCCACCAACTCAAGTTCCCACATTCATTTGGGCTATCATCCATATGACACTCCTTTCAACCAATCAGTCATCTGTACAAATCCTATGAAGTTGAACCTGCCAGAGAAAAGATAAGGCCAACAGCTGCAGGCGAACTCAGCTCCATGGAGCTCTTGGAGTCGGTATATTCCCTCACTGCACCAGGGTAAGTACAATGACGCTAGTGTGTTACATTTTATTATTTGAATCATGGAACTCAGACACTCTATAGACAGCAAGCAGTCTAGGCTGGCTACTCCTTCAGGCTCTTAACCAGTCACTCAGCAGACCACCTGTTCTCTTGGCTTCCTAGACCACCAGGGAAGGCTGCAGGCTTCCAGCCTAGGGTCAGGTAGGATCTGCAGGCTAGACAAAGCATTTTCTTTAAAGGTCTCAGTCTCTCAAAGATGTCCAGGGATGAAATCTCAGAGCCTGGCCAACTGCATATACCAGCAGTCTCTTGGCTTCCAGAGGCTCTATGAGCAAATCTCTTTTTAAAAAAAAGAAATGTACATAATGATACTCTCTCCAAAGAAAAGCTTCCTGGAGAGCTGTAACCACACAGATGGTGTCCACCCTTCCACATGGGAACCGAAGACCGAGACACAGCACCAACACTAAGGCATAGGATTCTGGGTGGCTTCACAACACAGGAGAGAGAGGTTATAAGCAAAGCTTAGTCATAAGAACATTTTGAGAGCTGTCAGACAATGAAGTCCAAGACTACAGCTCTATTGCAGGCTGGGTGAAGCGCAGGGACTGTGCTGTGCTTGCAAGGAACTACGGAAGCAAGCAGGCAGGGAGCTACTCAGACAGTAGGAAGGGATGAACAATGTAGCACTGTGATCACCAAGTATACAATGATCAACAGCAACAGAGAGGACTCTGAAAGTGACAAAATGTGACAAGGTCCCAGGGTGGCATTTCCTGTAGGATCTAACTGCAAAACCTAAAATTATTTTCCCAGTTGTGTGGCCCCTAGGATATGATGCTGTAAGGGAGGGAAGAAAAGAAAGACAGAAACTTAGTATATATGCTGCTTAAGTGAGCACATGGGATAGATAGAATGAGAAATAATTCAACAATAAAGAGAGATGAAAGAAAGCCAGCTGAGCTCAGGGGGAATGTGGAAAAAATATGGTTCATCTTTTTAAAAAGTGTACATGAAACCACGAATGAACAGGCAAAACATAACAAACAACTAGAGATGCCTTGGGTGGGTTTGAAGAACTCACAGAGCAAAGGGAAGAAGGCTATGACCAAGATGCTGCCATGGAAGAACCAGGAGCTCTCACACATACATGACTGGAGTGCATCCAGAACAAAATAGGATGACAGAACAGCAAGCTAAGTACTGAAATAGGTCATAAAAACGTTCTTTTTAAACAATTAAAATTTGTTGTGTGCATCATGGTTTATGTCTATACACACACGTGAAGCCAGAGGTCAGCATTAGGTGTCTTCCTGTATTATCTTTCGCCTTATATTTTGGCTATAATGAGCTCCCAGAAGTTTCTTGTCTCTACCTACCTCTCCAGCACTGAAGTACAGTTGCGTGCCATCACACTGGGCTTTTATGTGAGTTCTGAGGAATCTGAACTCAGGGCCTCATGCGTGCATAGCACACACTTTCAGCACTATTTCTATAGCTTCTCTAAAACTTCTTAAAAATAACAAGATAATAAACTAAAGGCCTAACCCTACAGATTAGCTCAAATTCTATGTTCTATGGGGGGGGGGGGACCAAACCCTGATGTTATAAACAATAGCAAGGCACATTCTGAAAAATTCACTGACCTTAAAAGACAAAGAAAAAGACATGTAAGGAAGAGTCCAGAGGGATGGGTTAGGAGAGTCAGACTTCATAGCAACATCTGCAGAGTTCTAAGAGGCAGAATTTAGGAACTGCAATTTTATACCCAGCTAAACTGTTGTGTAGGTGTGATGTCAGCAAATCTCTGAAATATAAATTTAGGAGCTTAGAGATAGGTAACATCTTCTTTAAAAATATTATCTGGCATTAAAACCCAACAAACTAAATGATAAGTCATGGAAAATTCATCCATGGAAAACTATGATGTAAACAAAGTAATTTTGCAATCATGGCAATTATGGTTACTGAAGTATATGAAAACCCTAACAATGTACACAAATAATAATATAATTAACAAAAACTGGGAATGGAAGAATAAAGGTGGAAATGGAAATGCCTCAACTTTCACAACATAAAAGTTCATTTACTACATAGACAAATTAATGTGGAATGAGCAGGCAAATACAGAGGGGCTCTTAGGACAGTTAAACTGCTTCATATGATGGGGTAGACATAACATTATATGTTTATTTAAACCCATAGGATATACAACCAAGGGCTGGGTGGTTTAGAACACTTGATTCTCTTACAGAGGACCTAGCACCCATGTTAGACAGCTCACAACAGCCTGTAACTCTAGTGTCAGGAGTCTTCTGGCCTCTGTGGGCATCTGTACTCATGTATGTATCACACATACACACACACATACACACACACACACACTTAAAAATAATGAAAATAAATCTTCAAAAAGAATGCAAACTGTGGACTCTGTGTGCCTATGTGTCAGCTCATCAGTTTTATCAAAAGAACTACTTAGGGTGGGTAAGGCTGCTCAGCGGGTAAAGGCACTTGCTGCCTGATGGCCAAAGTCTGATTCCCTGAAATCTCCATAGTAGTAGAAGGACAGGGCTGACTTCACCAAGGTGTCCTCTGATCCTCACACATGTGTTGAGGCACGCATGCCCATCCCTACACCATATAGATATTATAAAAATGCAACAATGAAAGGACCACGTTGGCACAGGAAGGTACAGGTTGAAGATGTCAATGTGGGGCGAGGACCTTACCAGACTCTTAATTTCCATTTAATTTTAATGTGAACTAAAACTGCTTTTAAAATAGAATTCATTATTTAAAGAATTAATAACTCCAACTTCTTAAAAATCCTTCTTGTGAGAGCAGTTTAGGGGTTACTAAGCACCAAGGGGAGTACCAGGGAGTCACTATGTAATGGTCAGAGTTCTCATTTGGGTGAAGAACACACTTTGGAAGTGGTCATGGTGATGGCTGCCGGCCGCTGGAGCTGCTCTTAACACCAGGGAGTAGAATGCTGAAGAGTGCTTAAAATAGCAATTTTTTCTTTTTATTCAAGGCTGTTGATGGAACCCAGGGCCTGTGTTTGCTAAGTAAGCACTTTACCACAGAGCCCAGCCCTATAAAATGGAAAGTTTTATTCTACATATCCTCTGTCAGACTTTAGATAATCCAAAATATAATATACTCAGACCACTGATTGCACATTTCAAATGCATTAATGGAATGAGTATTTGAACTGCATCTCAATAAAGTTTTTTTTTTAAAAAGTCTTTTTCTGCCCCTAAGGGGATAGGAACTCCACAGAAGACCAACAGAATCAACTGGGGCTCTCAGAGACTGAACCACCAACCAAAGAACTCACACGGGCTGGACCTAGGCCTCCCTGCACATATGCAGCACATGCACAGCTTGGTCTTCATGTGGGTCTCACACAGCTGGAGTGGGGCTGTCCCAAAAGCTGTTGCCTGTACGTGGGATGTGCTCTTCCAGCTGGGTTGCCTTGTCTGGCCTCCGTGGGAGAGGATGCACCTAGCCTTGCAGAGGCTTAATAAGCCAGTGGGGAGGGGGGGTTACCCAAGGAAGCCCCCACTGGATCAGAGAAGGGGAGGGGGAATAGGAGAAGAGAGAAGGGGGATTGTGGGAAGGGACGACGAGGAGGGAGGTGGTGAGCAGGATGTAAAATGAATAAGTATTAAAAAAAAAAATGTCTTTTTCCTTTTAACCCTTTGGTGACTGTTAGTACAGTGAAGAAAATGTCTTCCTGAAGTTTAGCAATTCTTTTCCATTTATTTTAGATGTATGCAAACAGATGTGATGACTAATCTTGGTCGCGAACCTGAATCAAGTAAAGCCCAAGCAGCTGGGCACACTAGTGAAGGGTTTTCTTGATTGTTGAGTTCATCTATCTTGCTGCCAAGGCATTCCTTCACTGACAATAAAGCCTACTCCATTGGGATTCTGGAGAACACTGAAGACCAGCTGAGACATCCAGTCTCAAGGACTGAACAACTAACTCCTGGGTTCTTGGCCTTTCCCTAAGAGGCAGCCATTATTGGACTTGCTGGACCCCAGCCTGTAAGTCACTCTAGTAAATCCCTTTTTAATATAGATAGATTCATTCCATCAGTTCTATTCCTCTAGAGAACCCTGATTAATACAGACATGTCTTTGGCTAAATTCAAGTATATCTTACATATGTGAGGTTGCATATGGGCTAAAATAAAACTGATAAAGTAAATTTGATCTTTTATGTGTTGAGGCCTAAAACTCACCTTACATGTCAGGCAGGTGCTCTGTCACTGAGTCATACCCCAAACCCCTGATTTTCAGTTCAAAAAGCATTTAAAAACTTGAAAAAACCTTTCTCATCCTTACTTTTAGCACAGGTCTGTCTGTACTCATGCTTACTGGATGCTAGTGAGGGAGTTGCCTCCTGTCAGTAGACACGGGTACCTCATGCTTGCACTTTTCAGCATGGCTTGATGCTGGGCAGCGGAGTTGGAGCTGTGCAGGTGCAATGGTGCAGAGACGAAGGTCGCTGGCTACACCTGCCCCTCTTGGCTCTGACTCATTCTGAGTGCAGCTACCTTCTGTCTTTGACCTTTTGTTTTATCTTCTACAAATAGGGGTGAGAACAGCTCTTGGGGTGTCCTGTGGATGAAGTGTGATGTAGCACAGCAAGCCTCACCCCACTGTCACAAAACTGAATCCACTGGTTTCGCTACTGGCCTCTCAAGGTCAGGAAGGCCAGTCACAGGCAGATGGCCACCCTGGCTGGGATTCCACTCCCAGTAGCAGATACTAAACCCACTGACTTGAACCCTGAGGCTGGAGTCTGAAGAAAGAATGCTCTGCCACAAGTGCTTTGCTGGCTGGCCTGACAGCCACACATAGTTCCCTTCGTCTGGGTGATTAATATTATTATTGCCCTTATCTGGCCAGACAGACCCTCTGGTTTTGTTCCTGCTGAGCCTGAGGCCAGGGAGCATCCCAGGTGGAGAGGGAACAGGACTGTGTCTGCTGTCCCTGGCCTCACCTCAGCCAAACCCTAACTCAGGCAACCTCATGACATCTAGTGCAGCAGCCTGGGCACGAGACAGACTTGCTCATCCTTGCTGGAGCCTGACAGCGTAGACAAAAGTATAGTTCCTGCCTGCCACAGGGCAGCTTTGGGGGCCTGGGACAGCAAGAGGCAAGATGAGAAATGGAGGTCTCCAGAGGCCAGTTAGTGAGAGCTAGACCAGTATCTGCATATCCCCACATGCACACTTCTCACAGCCATTCTGGCAAGACAGGGACCCTCTCTGGACCCTCAAACAGGCCCTCACTTTTACTGACACCTTCGGGTTTCAGATTCTGCTTTTAGGACCCTAGAAAGGAAACCATCCCCAAATTCTTCAGCATCCTTGATGGTCCAACAGGGTCAGAGCACGTCAGAGTGGGGTCACTTGGTGTGATATCCAGGAAGTCCATGGAAGCAGCAGGGCGGAGCCCCAGACAATGTCGAGTATGACCTGCTTCCAGGTCATGCACCAGGCAGAGTGGAAGTGTGCTGAGTGTCACCCAGGAATCAGGGCCCCAGCCTCTCACAATAAAGCAGAAAACCTGTCTGGGCTCCTAGGCTAGGAACCTGGCAGAGGAAGAGCAGAGCCAAGCTCCATAGGGAGAGCCTGCCAGCTGAAGGGATACATGGAACTTATGGAGGGCAATGAGGTTTGGCTCCAAGGGAAGGGAGCAAGCTGGGAGAGGGCAGGTCCTCAAGACACCCTGAGCAAGAGGGAAGGCGGGAGAATTGAGTTTACAGAACTTAATCCGTTTTTCCGGGATTAGCTGGGGTTTGACGTCACAGAGGGGAGTCAGGAGTGAGGCTGAGCAGACATGGAGGATGGAATCCATCCAAACACAATTCAGTTGCATTCTGGTTAGTAAGTCTGGAAGCTGTTCCATGCAGGGTCATTAGGAGCCTGGACTCTGGCAGATTAGAGACAGGGAACCACACGGGGGTGGGGGTGGGGGGTGGCTCTATGACTCACTTGTGTGTGTATGCACGGGAACCTGCTGCCCCTTGGTCTCCTGTTCTAGAAAATCCAGCTGCTTCTCTCTGTTGTCCAAATTCTCTGGCCACCAAACAGGAGCCAAAAAGCATAACAGCAATCTGCTGCCTTTGTCCACCCATATCTAGTGATGAAGGGGTGACAAAAGGACAGAAGGGAAACAGCCCTTACATATGGAATGCCTTGGGTACAACTGCTCTGGATGTATGAGATGTCTCAGGAGGAGAGCCCACATCCTGCCTCTCATTCTCATCCTACTACTGAGCTACACTCCAGACCTTGGAGGCTTCTCCTGAGGAATGTGTGCTGATCTAAAGAACAAGTAGGGTCCTGGTCCGTAATGAAGATGCTGAGGTTACTGTCCTACTAGATTTCAGAGGCTGACTCTAGCTTCAGGCCTCTCCTCCTTTAGCTGTTTTGTCATCCTGGGGAGGGGTCATGGTCAAGAAGAGCTAGAGTACATGGCCTCTACTCTGTCTATGCCTGAGTCCTCTACTACTCTGAGCAGCATGGCACACAACCCTCCCTTATTATGCACAATGGAGAGAGGGCCTTAAAGAGCTGCTGCACTCACCTCAAGTCCCAGAAAGGGCCCTAAACCTCACCACTATGCACTTAGGGCGCCACACTGGGATAACTGCCAGGCCACTGCTGGACTTGTCACAGACCCTATGCCAAGCAGGCACATGGGGGTACCACAGTGGTGTGGAGCTCTGCAGAGTATTTTGCCTGTGATCCTTCACCCTCAAGACAGCATCAGAGAAGCAGCAGATACTGGGGACCAGTCTTGAGAAGGTGGCACCCTGCTTAAGACCAGCAGCGGGATAGGGAAGCCCTGCCCTTACTATTCCCACTTCTTAAGAGTAGCTGCCAGTGCTGTAGCCTCACCTAGGATGACAAGGGCAGAGGAGGCCCGTGCGTGAGAATATGGCAGTAAATCCCAGATGCCAGGGCCGGGCACTAGCTGAAACCATCCCTATCCAGCCTGCTGGAGACCCTACTGGTCATAGCAACCACGGCCACCCAGCCTCTAGGGTTGGTGCTCCCGTTGAACAGTGAACACAGCCAAAATTACCTCCGTGGCTGGGCTATGACCAGAGGGAACCTGTGCTTGCTTAAGAGTCTCTCATTCTTAGTCCTGTTCCTTCCCCAGGGCACCTCCATCTGAGCAGCAGCAGGCTGGCATCCTCCAGCCTCCAGGAGCCTCCTCACCTGAGAAATGGGCATACCTTTAAGTGACAGAGTCCCTAGTTCCTGGGCTTTCGGGAGGGAGGATCCCTGAGATGGGAGCACCTCCAGGGCAAGGAGGTCTAGGGAGGATTTGTAGGAAGTTTATTGGGCTGCAGGCCTTATCCCAAAGCCTCTCTCAGTTCTAACAAGCCTTAAGGGAAACTCTAGCTTTTGAGAGGTCCCAAAATGCCAGAGTTTCTACGAAGCACAGGTGGGAATTTTACTAGGGATCATTCACTCCCAAACAGGCAAGCTGTGATAGGGAGATGATGGGGGGACTCTGCACTATTATCTTAAAATTTTCATTTATTTTAAATTTATAAATAGTCCTAAATTTTTTAACTTAAAATACTCTTCATTTAAAATGAAAAATGTTTCAATTAAATTATTAAAATTATACTAATTATATATCCAAATAACATAGAATTATATTAAAATTAAAAATGCTCTTAATGCTAAGTTCTCTAAGTTCCTGCTGCAAACACCCTTGCTGATGTTCATTCTACCATAAATAAGCCAAGACTCGGAGTGGGGCATGACTCCCTAGCTGGTAGCTGTTGGATGCTCCCTTGCTGCCTTGGCTGCCTTAAGCAAAAGGACTGTCAAATTGCAGCCCGACTACTTTTATTCCAGAAGACCAGCCATCCTGAACACTCTGTGCTATCATGGGGAAACTGCAGTGATTGCAGCTGCTTGCTCCAGCTCCTGCAGGCAAGGCCCCAGCCAGGACTGTTTCGGTTTGCACTGGGCTCTTGGCTATCACAAGCCTCCGTGAACTTTCCATGACCCTGGCTGGGGCTAAAGAGGCAAGTTGTGAAAAATGCAAACACAAACCTTCATTTGCAACTGAGGTCCAGTGCGATTGGTGTAAAGCAGGTTGGCAGCTTGGATCTTTTGTGGTATCTCCCAGTCTTCAAGTATTTTGTTTGTTGGTTAGTTGGTTGGTTGGCTGGCTGGCTTGTTTTGCCTACTTCCTGTAGTGCAGACCAGCACTGAACATTTGAGGAAAGAAGCAGAGACAGAAGAGACGGCAGCAGTGATAGCAGAGAAGCCATGCACCGAGCTTTGGAGCAGGTAGCTGCTTGATAGCCAAAGCCAACAGTTGAACACCTAAAGGAGCATTCAGAGCAGGGACAAGGGAGACAGTGTGTGTGTGTGTGTCTGTGTGTGTGTCCCTGTCTGTCTGTCTGTCTGTCTGTGGTAGAAGTAAAGAGATAAAGTGCCGAGGCTGCAGGAGAGAAGGCTGTAAGGAGCAAGAGAAGAGATGCTGCAGGTCCTGGTCAAGTGAGGTCAAGAGAGCTGTTAAGCCTACAGGGACAAAAGCCTCGGACACATCGCTACAAGCAGGCGCTGGACATGGTTGCTATCAAGGTTGGAGGAATTCCCATACCCAGGCCCACTTGGAAGCAGATGCCAGTCAGTGTTTAACCCTGAGTGCCAGGGCCCCACAGGGCTACACTTGTAGAGCAGGGGGTCTTTTTACCAGAGGCATGCACTAGGGGGCACCACCTGCTGCTGCTAAAAGAATAGAGGCCTAGGAAAGCTACCGAATACAGACCCTAAGGGAACATCTCACTCGCCCACAGTTCCTATCCTGGTAACCCCAGCCAGCTGACTAGCAACAGGAGCTGCGACCCACATCACAGTATATCACAGCAGTGTATCATGCTGCTAGCTAGACTGTACCAGTCACCAACTCAGCATTGGGGGTTCACACTTCTCCAGGCCAGTCATGCTCAAGAGTTTAACGTGATGCCTCAGGAGGGCCCTGCTCCTACGTTCCCACCACACTGAGCAAGTGTCCACATGTCCCACATTTGCCTATCTTCCTTATATCCTCCAACCCCCGCCATTAAAATGGAGCGATCCCTCTGCACCCAACCCACAAGCCTCAGAACAGGGAGGACATCTCTGTTTCTATCTGAAGGCAACAGGTCCCATGGTCTCTTGTTATTCGGGAATCTTCTCCCCCAGCACGCTCCAAGCCCTGGCATCTGCTGGAGATGTCATCACCTCTATTGGCATCTAAATGTAAACACTACTACAATTGAAAACGTAAAGCGAAAGCCCCTGACCCTCCTAACTCTGGCCTCCTTGGTCCCAGCCCTTTCCTCTGCTGTCTGAGTTAACAAGTGCCACTAAAGGTCACTACTACTCGCTTGCTATTCCCACTTTCTCTCACATACACTTCTGTCTCTGTCCAACACACTTTGGCCCACCCCTCCCCATCCCACCAAAACTGCATTGATCAGGGGCTCAGTGTCCTCCCCGTGTCTTATCCTTATTAGATCCCCACCTTTCCTTAAAAGATGGAAGAGCTCTGGTACAGGGGCCCCGGGAGCTTGCAGGCAGATGGTTTCAATCCAGGGCTATATTTCTGTCTGAACCATGTTTTCCCACTCACTTGGCCAACACATCCACCAGTGAACCTCAGCTGGAGTCCTCGGGGTACAAGACCAGCACCGGGCTCTCTGACTCATTTGGGGGCCTGTCAGCTGCAAGTTCTGATTTTCTTTCTGTTCCCAAACCAGCAAGTGTTGTGAGGTCTGCAGATAGTCCTGTGGGGCTCATATTAGTCTAGAGAGCCCAGGAACTGGGGTTCCAATTCCTGCCCTTTAAACCTTCTATGCTTATGGGCCACAAAGTCACACAACTCTGAGGCTCTGATTCCCCTGGCTAGCAGGTGTGGGCCCAGCTGTCCCTGGGCACCATGGGGAGAGCACTGGAACCCTTTTATTCTGAGAAACTGCCCAGTGCTTCCCAGGTACAGCTGGGCCCATGGATTCACTTCCATGGTGAGCACAGAACTCACACACCCTGCAGTTTACCCCTTAAAATGCTTGTCAATGTATTCAGAGCTCTGCACCCAACACCACTATCTAATTCCAAAACATTTTTCTCCAGTCACTGGCAGTCCCTTCACTCCACTACTCTGCTTTCTGTTTGCATGGATTTGTGTATCCAGGACCCATCCTGTACCTGGAGTCTGGCTTCTTGCACTTGGCTTAGTGTCCAAGGCTCATGCCATATCACACCAGGGTTCATTTCTTTTTATGGCTGAACGATGTTGCCCTGAATGGCAATAGTCCCAGTTAATAACCTAGGAGACGGTGGCTTTGGGTCTCTTGGGCACCTCACCTACAATCTCTCAGTAGGTGAAGAGTCAGGTTTACCTTACTTCCCAGCCAGGAAAGCAGCTTGACAACTGAACCATCACCTTCTTAATGGGCTCCATTTGTATAAACATATACCTCAAGTATTGATGATAACGCTATGTTTCACACTCTTAGCTTTTAGACCCTTGCTTTCCCAGAACGATCTTTCCAACACGTAAAAGGCAAGGGGTGTTGGGAAGGAATCAAGGCCGCCACAATTGAAGAGTGTAAGCAGAGAGCTAGTGATTTTACCGAAAGCTGAGCGGAGATGGCATATGATCCGCACACTGCAGGAGGGAACAGAGCAGCCTGAAGGCTTTCCCTAAAGATGTATCACTTAGAGAGATTATTTGCCTCATTTTCTTCTGTTTCACTCTGTAGGGGGTGCACACCTCCCGGCTGAGGCAGGGCTCTAATTAAATTCCATCAGAGAGGGGCTACTTGGATTTTTTTTTTTTAATGTGCTGAATGATATTAATTATGTTAGAAACCAAGGCTGGCACGGGGAGGAGGGAACCGACAGGAGGAGGGGTGGGAGGAGAGGGTTGGGTAATAAAGTATAATGACATGCCTACACTAAATACCATAACGAAACCCACCATTTGTATGCTAACTTTTAAAATTAATTGAAAGAGTGAGCAAGGAAGAAAGAAGATGATGGTGTCCCTTTCTAAACTCTAGCCCCCAGACGGAGGCCTGGGAATGTCTCATGTTCTTCCAGATCAATCTGCAGACCAAAGTTCCACAGCCCTGCAAACATGGTTTTCCCCTCTAGTCAACACAGCCCCCCACCCCCCAACCTCATCTAGTAAGACTCAACTGTTACCATCTCAACTTCATACCCCTAGCAAATCCAGGCAGCCACCAGGAGCCAGGTTCTGTGATGGGCACTGAGGCTCCTGTGGACCAAGACACAAGTACTCAGGAGCATCCAGCCACTGGAAGACAAGTAGCACATATGCCATCAAAACCTGGTGGCAACTGTTATTCTGCCCTAAACTGCAAATACTAACAGCTGTTGACATGGATGAAAAGACCAGTCCGCCAAAGCTGGGAGATCCTGTCTCTCCATGCTGGCTAGGACTGTGCCATCTATAGAGATGGAAGGCAGAATGGCAGCGGGGAGAACTAGCCGTTAATGGACCTTGCTTCAGCTCTGAGAGGTGGGATGCTCTGGAGGTGGCCGGTGATGATGGTTCACACTGCATGGTTGATCCCCCAACCCTCACCCAGGGGTAGGTTTTTTCTGTGTAGCCCTGGCTGTCCTGGGTCCAGGCTGTCCTTGAACTCAGATTTCAACCTGTCTCTGCCTCCCGAGTGCTGGGATTAATGATGTGCATGCACCAGCACTGCCTGTCTACATATGTGGTTGCTCTTGAAGCTTCAGAGCTGGACAGAACTAAACAGAGCTAGACCAGTTCCAATTTTGAACTTAAGTACTTTGCCTCAATTACAACCAAAGCTCAGCTGGGGCCACAACAGAGAGCTATGGAAGGTCCCATAACAAGAGAGTGCCCAGACCCTTAGTGCTTCCCTCCCTCCCCAGCACTACGCAAGCCCATCTATTGCTCCCATCTTGTGGGTGGGGGTTTTCCTCAGGGCTCCAGCAGCTCTGCACCTGGCTTACATCTGCCTCTGAGAGCCCCTGCAGCCCCAGCCCTGCCTGCCCACCTACAAACCACAACTCCACCTCTGCACTGCCTCCTTGGCTGCTGCCTTTCTTGGATACACAGACTCCCTCTCACTGCTGCTGAGCTGCTGTTGTGACCCTGAAGTGCCCATCTGTCCCCAGGGCCTGGGCACATCTGTTTCTTGTCATCATTTAGGCCCCAGTCCAAATGTCACACTTTGGGATTCAGCTTCCGCCTGATCCCTCTTGGAGCCTCCTGTGAACCTGAACTGATCTGAAATGACTTGTTTACTCTTGGCTCCTTCTTACCCCTCACAGGGATAGAATACCCTTGGCTCATTGGTTGCTATAAGCCCAGGAACCAGAGGAGCAAATGAACAGAGCCGACTATCTGTGGGGCTCATTTTTAGGCAGGAGGCTCTAGGCAGCACTTAGTAGGTACCTAAGAAAGGCAGCCTGGCAAGGGCTCACTGCTCCCTCTCCTAAACAGGCAGTGTTAATCTGCTGCTCTGTTAGCGGTTCCTTAGAGCAACTGTAAACGTCTCTAAGAATAGTGCAGCCTCCTTGCCTGCTATGTCCCTGTTTTGTGACAGCATCTGTGACTCAGACTTCTCACAGGGCCAGACTTGCCTCCCCAAGGGTGCATGCAGGGGCATGAACAACACAGACAGCAACTGGAGGCCTCCGTGGTAGTGAGGGAGCAGCTGGCTCCCTGGCTCCCTTCCAATGGGGTGGATTGGGAGAGGTCTACTTGGGCCTAGTGATTGATGTCCAGCAACAGCAGGTACACAGAACACTCCAATCAGAACAAGCTAGCAAGAGTGTAGCCCAGGGAGGATGGGCTGTCATCTGATGAGACCTCACAGCATCCCAAAACAGAAGGGTACAATAAATATTTGGTTCTCGGCCAGTGACCTAGGCCTAACCAACTGTTCTCTTAGGCTCAGCTAGAGTCCTAGGTGTCACAATGGTGCCCAAATACCCATCTCTGAAGGCACTCTCCTGGGCCCTAGAGAACAAGAAATGCCCAGGCAGTGTGTTCCTAGGGTGAGTCAGGACAGGTACATTCAGATATCTGAACATTTGGACCTAGATCTTGCTTCATCTCACTGTGAGTGCCGTGGCCTTTTCCACCAGGCCTCCCAGGGCTGCCAGGAACACAACATGCCTGGGAAGTTTCCCAGGTAACTGGCTCTTCTTTACAGAGCTATTAGCTTCCTTTCACAGCCCCCATAAAACCTGCTAGCTGATGATGGATGCCCATCCCTCTCCAGGGAGAAAAAGAGGAAAGAAAACAAAAACAAACAACAAAAACAAACACAAAACTACCAGTCAAACCTGGAGAACCCCATGAGTGCACACTTGGGAAAGAAAGCCTGCCTCTGAGCTAGGTGAGTGTGGCTGTGCACGATGTGCTCCAGCCAACTGTAAAGCAGGGCAGGTTCTCATGGGCACTCCTTTGAATTGGGCAGGGGGGAGGGAGGAGCCCTGGCAGATGCAAGCCAATGAGGTCAAAGTTCCCCCCCAGCCCCCCTGCTCCCAGCCCAATACCCTGCCCTAGTTTGACAACTGTATGAGTTTTAGGAAATACTCATTGGGAAACTTCAGGCAGAAAGGGGGGGGGGGAGCCCTTACCATCTTTTATTTTTTCCTGTCATTTCAAGGGTAGGGCTGGGTCCTTCTTCTAAGCTGAGGACCCTGGAGAAATCAGTATCAGCCATCTTTAAAGAGCTGGACTTAGGTGACTCCAGCTGTTCCTTCCTCTTCCCTCCCTGGACTCTTCCTCAATGTGTCCTTGTCTCCTCTGTGCAGTCCCTGACAGTGCTGCGCCCCACAGGCCACCTTCACAGGCCGCTTCCACACACCGACCCCTCCTCAGAACTGTTCCGAGCTTCTGTTTGGTTCTTCTCAGATCTACTTCATCGCCTCCAGAGCCTTTTATTCTCCACACGGGTCTTCGGCTTTACTTCTTCTGTTCACTGAAATATGTGAGCATGCTGCTTTATAGGCTATGCTTCAGCTGGGGCAGCCCAGGAGCCCCAGGGCCTGAGAGTCACTTCTGCTGAGAGTCATTCATGCTGCTCCTAGCTCTCGGTGCTCATCTCCTTGTCTGTTTTGTTTCCTGCATTATTGTGGTGCCAGACTCCAACCCAGGCTCTTGTGCATGCTAGTCAGGCACAACCCACTGAGCTACACTCTCAACCCAGAACTACTACTTTCCTATCAAAGCTATTGGAGAATACCTTTGCCAAGTGTCTGTTTCTCTAAAGAGAGCTTCTATCTGCCTTGTCAGCTGCCATGAGATTACAGTCAGAGGTCTAAGTTTGATTCTCTCATCCTTCCACTCTGCTCCTCCTCCTGAAGTGACACCGGCTGGAAGTGTTTCACTGGGCAGTCATTACAGTGAGCTGCACACTGGGTGGCTTCAAGTAACACCAATTTCTCCTCTCGGAGTTTTGTAGGCCAGAAGTCTAAAACCAAAAGGCAGTGCCTTTCAGAAGCTCTGAGGGTGAATCTGTTGACACCTCTTTCCTAACTCATGGTGGTTGCCTGAAATCTTTGGCCATCCATGGCTGGCAGCCACGTAAATCTAACTCTGCCTTTGCTGTCATGGGGCATGTTCTCTGTATCTGTTCCTGTGGTTTTACATGGCCTCCTTTAAGCCATGTTTCTTGGTTTTTTGTTTCGTTTTGTTTTGTTTTTTCGAGACAGGGTTTCTCTGTAGCCTTGGCTGTCCTGGAACTCACTCTGTAGACCAGGCTGGCCTTGAACTCAGAAATCCGCCTGCCTCTGCCTCCCAAGTGCTGGGATTAAAGGCATGCGCCACCACTGCCCGGCCTTAAGCCATGTTTCTTAATTAAACTTTATTGTGTACAAGTGTGTGTGGTTTCCCAATGAACCATCTCTTCAGCCATAGATGAAAATATTTTCTTAAAAAAAGTTCTTTTAGTGCCTGGAGAGATGGCTCAGCAACTAAGAGCAGTGACTGCTCTTCCAGAGGTCCTGAGTTCAATTCTTAGCAATCACATAGTGGCTCACAACCATCTGTAATGGGATTCGATGCCTTCTCCTTGTGTGTCCAAAGAGAGTGACAGTATGCTCATATAAATAATTATTCTTGTACTATTTGGCTGAATTAAATGTGCTACTGTCTTACTTAGTTTTATGCTTTTGTTGAGTTATTGAGTTATTGTTCCGTGATTGTTGTTTTTTGTTTGTTTGTTCCATGGTTCCCATAAGATAAGCTATAACATCTTTTTGTACGTTTGGACATAATCGATCTTATACAAGAATTCACTTCTTGAATGTTGGAAACATTTACTCTTTCTTATGGCATATTTTTCTTTCTTCTGGGCCAATTTGGGTCATTTAAATATACTTAGAAAGTCATACATTTCATGGCTTGGCATAGTTGCAAGTGCCTGTGATTTTGCAGACAGTCTGGATCTCGAAAGGCTCTATAAATGAATTAGATCAAGTTAAATCACATATGTCACGGGGGTTTTTCAACTTCGGGCGAAGGTCACTTAGCTTCTTTAGTTATATCTACTTTCTTGTCTGTCTTCTGTCTTGTGTGTGTTAAATCAGACTTCCAAAGTTTTACCTCATTTTTTCAGTCTTATCAAAGATGGATTTTTGTGACCTTATTTTTTTAATGATTCTTTGAATGGATTCTTTTTTTTGCACTTGAAAACTGAGTTCTATAATATTGTCTCTGAATAAATGGCTACGGGGCAGTAATGACTACCCATCATTTCTTAGACTTTTGACCCCTGACCTGCTGCCATCCACTTCCAACACTGTAGCAGCAGGTCTTCCTTCAGCGTGCTTCTTGGTTTCTGGAGGCTCTGGCAGCACATGCCCTGACAGAGGAAGGGATCTAGGCAGAAAGAGAAGGATATGGTAGTGGCTTAGCCTCTACCATATCCATGATCCTAGTCCTGCTTTGAACTTCTCAAGAACTTTTTTGGGTTTTTGTATGGTTGGTTGGTTTTTCAAGATAAGGTTTCTCTGCATAGCCCTAGCTCCTGGAACTCTCTGTAGACCAGGCTGGCCTCGAATTCACAGAGATCCGCCTCCCTCTTCCTTCTGAGTACTAAGATTAAAGGCCTGTGCTACCACTGCCCAGCTGACTTTCCTGTTTTTAAAGTAAGGGTCAAAAAGAATATGAGCCACTCCCTCAATGGTAGCCAAGGCCACAAAAGTGTTCTGCAGTCCAGGAGGCCACTGAGTTCCCGCAGTGGGAGAAGCTGGGTACACTCGTGGCAACATGAGCCTTCTGATTCAGTTCCCTTCTCACCTTAGCCAGCTCAGATGGGATTCCTGTTACTCACAATGACAAATGCCTGACTAATCCAGGGAGAAACATCTTTGGAGCCTCTTCATGTTATCTGATTACTAAGCAAACCTTTTCCTCTTAATGGGCAGAAAGACACAATTCATTCTACCCTAAGGCCAAAAAAAAAAGCAAAGCTTACAAATTCACAAATGGTTACATGGTTTTTGCCTGTGTCATTCTGAAATCCTCTCTACTGCCTTCCTATAAGAAGTGGAGTGAATTTGGTACTAGGAAAGACACCACACTTGTCTATGGATGTTGCATATGTAGGCAGCCTGATGTACCATGTGTTGGTCATATGCCACCATCTGTAAAATGTGGTCATTTTCTACAAATCTAGGGAGTTGCTCTAGGGCAATGTTTCTCAATCTGTGGGGTCAAGACCCCCTTGGGGACTGAAGCATCTTTCACAGGGGTTGCCTAAGAATACCAGAAAACAGATACTTTATGAATCATAACACTAGCAAAATTAGAGCTATGAAGTAGCAACAAAAATAACTTTATGGTCAGGGATCACTACAAAATGAAGACCTGTATTAAAGGGTTGCAGGATTACAAAGGTTGGAAACCACTGATCTAGGACCTGGAACCTCCTCAAAGAAGTCACTGGTCCAGGGGTCCTCACACACTGCCAGCTTTGGCCCACTCATTATGCATGGCACTATGCAGACTGGGTGCTAAACAGATACAATACTTGGAACTAAAATAACACCCGGCTTGGTGACATCTTGATGCAGCTTTGTGGGAACAGCAGGCTCCTGTGTACACATCGTTCCACTCTGCATGTCTATTTGTAAATTAACCTCACATCAGTAGACTTGGCTAAGATGCCCATGTTCCTAGACCACTTTGAGGCAAGAATGGGCTATAGGAGACTCTGTTATGCCCAGATCAGACCCTTTCAACAGATCCAGTGGGTCTCCTTCTTGTCAGGCTCTCTCGAGGCACCCTCTTTTTGTTATCCTCCTACAAGGAAAAAGCACACACACAGGGTGGGGGACAGGGGTTCACAATGAGTCCTGTCAACAAGTGTCCCCAGTACACTAATGTAGAGGAGAAATACCAGTGCATGTAAGACATGAGAGCAAGATGAACAGAAACACGCTGGCCAGCAGGTCCTCATCTCTGCTTTTCTCCTATGATGCTAATGTCCCTGTGGTACCAGAATACCACTAATCCCAATCTGCCGTGACTAAGCTCTGAGGGCTCTGTCTTCAAGTTACTATGGCAGTGGTGACTCCTGGTTGTGGGGCAAGGAAAGGGTATCAGTTTGAGCTGGCCACTCAAGGTGTGGCACACTCTTGGCCTGAGTGTACTAGGAGAGAGCTAACGCCTGAATCGTCAGGCTTTCAAACAGTGCTGGAAGAGCGAAGGCACATGTGTTTCCTATCACCTGGCGGACAAACACTTTTTTCATTCAGAACAACTTCAGAGTGCTCCGTGCTGGATTGACCATGAGGTTATCCAAGAAGACAGGTGTGAGGTCAGTGGCAGTTTACCCTGGAGGCCTCCTTCAGAGTCCAGGTCAGATTATCTGCCAGAAGCCCCTGCCAACTCTAGGAGGCTGGGGACTGGCACTGCTCCTTCCATACTAAGATGGGAGACAGCTGAATTGTGAGGGACTCCTCTTCTGGGAAGTCTTCCTACCATGAGGGATGCTAGACATCCTGGGAGGGTTTCCTGAGAGGGATGGAGGTAACCTCAGGTCTGCCTCTTTGTATCTGTAGCTCTGAGGGCCCGTGTCTTCACAGTAGATGCTGCAATGACAGAGGGTGGGGGATGGGGGGAGAATCAGGTTTTCCCCACAGGACTTTGTGGGCCCCACACTTACTATTCACAGAGGCACAGCACCAGCCGGGCATAGAAGGCAGGCAGTGAAGACTGGGAGCAGGGGTGCCAGGTGCTGCTGGATTTGAGGCATCTCAGAGCTGGAGGCTAAATATGCCAGCAGCAGCCAGACAGTGGGGTGCACACCTTTACTTTAGCACTCCTGAGGCAGAAGCTGGCAGATCTGTTTTTGAGGTTAGCCTAGTGTAAAGAACTAGCTAGCTCTAGGATAGCCAGGGTTACACAGCAAAAACCCCATCTTGAACAACAAACAAATAAACAAACAAAACCACCACCACCACCAAAATGATTCCAGCAGCTACACTGGGTACCGCAGGAAGCATTGCCTGAGAATGCTTCGCGCCTGTAGACCAGTATCCTGCAGAGCCCCATGTGATGATGGCAGGGGCAGTGGGACCCCAGGCTTCCGAGAACTGTCTCAGACAATGGCTTCCTGTGCTGATTATTTGCCACCCTAGGGCTTACTGAGGCCTGGACACTGATGGTGATCATGCATCTTAGTAATTCCTCATCCCAGATCTCCACGGTCATCCTAGCTGAGGGACAACTGAGGGAGGCTGCAGTAGAGAAGGGAAAGTGACCTCTGCTGGTCCTGAATTTTTAACTGAGAATGGGGAGTGGGAAGGAGAAGCTGCGGGGGGAAACAGAGGCAGGAACTTGAAAAGCTGAGGTGAGTAGCAGATGTACCTGCTCTGGGATTTTGGGAGGAGGACAGGATCCTGTGGCTGCACAGAGATGGGCAGGTGGCCTTCCAAGTGCCCCAGGGATCACTCCTGGACACCAACAGGTTGGTGCTCTCCCTCTCAGAGCTGCTCGGACCTTTTCCTACATGTCAGTGTCAGCACCCCACATTCCTTCCCTCAGGTGAGTCACGGCCAGGCAGTTGCATAGTTCTGTGGATCAGGCCAGAGGCTGACCGTGTCCCTCAGTGCCACCCTAAAGTGGACTTCCTGCCACTGTGGCTAAATCCTACACTGGGAGTTACAGCAGGGATGCTCTTCTCTAGTTTGCCCCATACTCTAACCAAATAGAAAATGTCTCAGCTCCTGTCTTCCCTAGACCTCCCATGGTGGCAGAAATAGCTTCCAAGTTCTAAATGTTTCAGCTCAGGTTCTCTAGGGTCATTCTTCCAGAAGCTGCAGTGGGCATCTTCTCAGTGAGGACCTGACTCTTCTCAAGAATGTCACTCAAGACTCCTGGGCTATGCTCTCTGGGTTCCCCTCCCCATAAAATGCTGGGCTGGTGCTAAAGGTATGTTCTGAGGAATGACAGGCATGTGGGGGGAGATGGTGGTCCCCACAGAAGTCCAATAACAGCCAAGGCTAGCTCCCCTGCCCAAGGGAAGCAGCTGGATCTGCACGTCCCTTTTCCCACATGTACCTAGGTCCCCAAGCACTTGCTCTCCACCCCAATTTCAATGTACTTTGAATGCAAATCCAGGGACGGCCTGTGCCTAGGACTCCCCAGAGGCATCACAGAGGAAGAGGGATTAAGGCCCAGCCATCCCTTTCACCTTCTTATACTTAGACAAGATACTGAAGACTCAGAATTTTCTGGAGAGGAAGGAAGGGTAATATAGCCAGTGTGTGTGTGTGTGTGTGTGTGTGTGTGTGTGTGTGTGAGAGAGAGAGAGAGAGAGAGAGAGAGTCCAGCAATAGTGTGGAGAGCTTCTTATACCAGACCTAGCCAAAACAAAAAACAACAATAACAATAACAAAAACAAAACAAAACAAAAAAACAAAAAATATCCAGCCACCACCAAGAGATACTGGAAGCACTAACTGCTGGGTACTCTGATGGATGCATGCTGGTCAGAGCAAGGGCCCCATGGCTGGCATTACCTCCTTATCTCCAAAATCACAGAAGAGACACTGTAGCAGGTACTGTGAGCAGGGGGTTTTTAAAACCAGTTAAAAAAAAAAAAGCCACAGAATGCTTATCCCTGGGGCAAATGCATATGGGATTTAAGCTTCTTGAATGTCAGACAGGTAGCACATTTCTACACCTTTCAATAATCAAATACATTGAAATGTCTGCACTGAATTCATGCATATAGGATACATAACGGCTATAAATAGCTTCACGTGGACTATAAATAGCCTCACCCCAGTTCACGCGGGACTCTGCTGCCAAATGAGCTATGACAAAGCACTTGGATTCCAGAGCTTGCTGCATTTGGGGATAGAGAGTAAAGCATTGTGGGTGTGCATGTCAATGTTCTTTCTACATGTCGTGAGCCAACTGTACATCAGGCCGGCTCATCCTGCAACCCACATGGTTCTAAGCAAGGTTATGTGTGTCTCACCCTTGAAATTCACCAGGCCCTTGGACTCTGGGAGACAGTCCAAGGACATTAGTCACAAATAAGGGCAAATGTATGTGCACACTTCTACACATACACACATACGCATATACACAGAATGAGGAGAGAGGGGGGGAAGAGGGAGGGAAAGAATGAGAGAGAGAGAGAGAGAGCAAGCACAATACCTATAAAAGAAAGCATGAAGGCTGGATGCAGAGGGACAAATAGGAAAGTGGAGCCCAGTTCTGGGATAAAACCTGGACAACATCCTTTGGCCACCTATTCAGTGACATGAGCCAGTGTAAGGAATGGGGCTGGGGTCCGGTAGAGCATAGCTTTCTAGTTTCTGTATACAGAGCAGGAGATGAAGCACCAGGCATGGAGCACCAGGCATGGCTCAGCTCTCAGCACTGCAACTTCTGAGCTAGGTTGGCCTGTATCTCTCCTGGCATCGATCACCTCAGGCTACACAAGTCTTTGGTAGGGAGCTGGGGTACTGGGAGAGAGAACATGAGGCTTCAAGGCTTCATGGTAGTGTCTCTTAAATGTCTGCTCACTGTTTGTGAAGCTGTTTGCATGTTCAGTACAATAGAGGAGTTTACATGTGGGCACCGTCATCCCAGAAATGCCTCTACATCCTAGGGGAGTCTCTTTTGAGTAGGAACCTTTGTGGGGCCATCCTTAACGCAGGTATGACCTTTAAATGCTCTTTCGAGAGAAACTCTGAGTTTGGTCAGAAAGTGCAATGAAGGCTTCTCTTCTGTGAGGCATGGCATCGATGACAGACACAGGCTGGAGGCTCCAGTTGTAACGCTACCTCTCATTGGTCTAGATCAAGTAACTTAAGAGTTTGAGCCTTAGTTGCTATATTTATAAAACTCGTGTCTCATAAAAGGTGGACAGAAGAAATAAACAAAGACAGTGATGAATATCCAGCATGCAACACTCAAGAAGTGGCCACCACGGTGACAGTGATAGGTAGCAGTGCTAGTGGAGTGTTCCTTGCTCTTGCCCACACACCGCTCTTTCAGCAGTAAGTCAGAAGTAACTCATTAGACCTTGGTCACTCTGCAGCAGGTAGCAGGCTACCCTGCCACCTCACCCCCACTCCCAGCAGCATACTCAACAGTTAGGAAGGTGCTCTTTCCCACTGCGACTGAAGCCATGAAAATGTCAGGACTTGGCTAAGGTCATCAAGCAAGTCAGAAACAAGGAGGGGCAAGAACTCGTTGAGGGCACAAAGACACACACATCCCAACCAACACTCAGAGGCCAATGGCTGCAGAATCCTCTTGCATACCCCATGTCACACGTGTTGAGAACCATCTAGTGGGCCAGCCTGGTGGGTGTATCAGGGCAGGGGAGCAGAGAGGGGGAGAACAAGAAGGAGAGGGGGTGGCTGGGGTATAGGGAACTGAGTCATCTTCCAACTGGTCCAAGCCCATCGCACACAGTCTGGCTCCTCTATCTTTGGCGGGGAGCTGGGGGCTATTCTGGGAAGTCTGCACACAACCTGCCACTTCCCTGCCAGGCTGACTGGGTCAAAAACAAAACCAGCCCAGCAACAGCCCTATGTCAACAGGGTGGGAGGTGAAGAGGCGCTGAACAGCCCTGAACAGAACAGCAGGAACGGGGGAAAGTTGGCGGAGGCTGGGGGAACACAGCCACTCCCACCTTGAAAAAAGGATAGCGCAGTGGGGATAAAAAAGCAAACAAAAACTGAGCGCAAGGTCACAAAGCAAAGCATTGTGGGAAATACTGGAATTAGTTCAAATGCAAGCTGTGTGTGTGTGTGTGTGTGTGTGTGTGTGTGTGTGCGCGCGCTTTCCTGGCAATGGAACCCAGGACCTTGGTAGACTCTAGGCAAGCATTCTACCACTGAGCCTCATGTCCTGCCTCAAGTTCTGTCTTTGAGAAAGTTGCTTAATTGCTCTGCACGTAGGGATACCATCAGTCTCACAGAAGTGGGAGACAAACAGGATGTCAGAGTAGATACTGGGCACGTGTCTGAAGGTTAACTAATGCCTGCTGTCCACTTCTGTCACGTATCCTAGTCACCCCTCAAGACCCTCCCAGATCAGGGCCACCTCTGTGGGTAATTCATCTATAGCTCTTGCCTTATATGCACTGGCTGCCCAGGACAGCTGAAGCCCCTGTAGGATGGAAAGCACTTGTCCATTCTTCTGTGACCACGGTGCTGAGGCCAATCAGTCTATGAGAACTGCATCCTGCATCCAAGGAATAAGGAATAAGAAGAGAAAGAACAGAGACTCCTCACCCCAGCAACATTGTAACAGGGAACATGGCAGCACTCAAGCTGAGCAAAAGCTGCTGGTCTTAGGTTTCAGGGTGAAGGGCAGTATCCCATCCAGAACAGAAGCCTAGCAATACTTCTAAAGACAGACTAGGAGGGTCTGGCAGCAGAGGAGAGAGAACCGAGGTCTGGGCTTTGCAGGTGTGTGAGAAGCTGACACAAACTGTCACATGATTATATCTTTTTGACAGATAAGAGGAAAGGGCTTGGGGATGGAAAGGAAGGGACATACTTGAGGTCACTCAGCAAGTGGGTGTGAGGCTTGGTGGCAGGCAGCTGGCCCCATCAAGACTGAGGTTCTCAGAATGCTATGTCTACACCCTGGAGGGGAAACAGGCCCCAGGCAGCAAAGACACAGACTATTGAGTACAGGATAGACAGAACTCTTTAGACTGAAGTCTTAAGCTGGTGCTATGTGGGGGTTCAAGATCTAACTAGCCCTGCCACACACTCAGCCCTGTGCTTGCCCGCTCTTTTCTTTTCTTTTCTTTTCTTTTCTTTTTTCTTTTCCTTTCCTTTCCTTTCTCTCTCTCTTTCTTTCTTTCTTTCTTTCTTTCTTTCTTTCTTTCTTTCTTTCTTTCTTTCTATTTAACCAGGCTCTCCAGAAACTCCAGAGTTGGATTAGGAAATTGCCAGAAGGTGAAAAAAGCCCAAATGTTTACTGATGGGTGAGTAAAGAAATGTCTGTCCATGAAAGGAAATATCACTTGGCCTTAAACAGGGAGACATTCTGACACAGACAAACCCTGAATTGTATCTGGCTCCTCCTCAACCCAGCCCAGCACATGGGAGAATACATGGAGGGCATCGTCACTGTCTCTGCCAAGAGGTGTACAGTGTTCCTCATCTGAAACAGGCCTTGGCTCTTGCACATGACAAATGCACCGATTGAAAGTGCCAAGTCCAGCAGCTCAGGTTATCAGAGATACATCTGAGGCTAGCATCAGCCAGCCCAAGAAAGAGTAGCTTCTGACGAGGCTGGGCAGGAGGCAGCACTTCAAAACAGGGTGCAGAGAGTAGAACAAGAGAGTCCCAGCAGTCTCTCGACTGTCCAAGCTCAACAGCGTAGGGCAGGATAGATAGAACTCTCTAGACTGAAGTCTTTAGCTGGTGCCATGTGGGCCTAGTATACAGGGCCTGTGGTTGCTAATGTTCTGGACACTGCACAATTGTGGTCACGCTTCCTACACTTAAGCCCACAAATGAGCCAGGAGTAAGAACTTGAGCCAGGCTTGCAGGAAAGATCTCAGGATCCAAGGTTGACTCTGCCACCAACGAAGATGATGGTCTTGGGAGTCCCTGGCCTCATTCAGCAGTTGTCAGGTGGGGCTTGAATCTCTAGGAGGAGCACAAAGTCCAAATCCTCTTTCCAAAGCCTACTCTGCAAGAGGGGTTCAGCCACCTCTGGGATGGGCTGCTTACCACCCACAAGATAGTACAAGACAGCTCTTATGCTCAGCAGCTGGCCTCTCTTGTCAGCACTTTAGATTCACCTTGGATCTTTCTTTTGGGAACAACTTGATGGGGGTATTGAATGGCACCTCTCCTGGTGTCTCTGATTCTATTTTGGGAGGCAAATTAACTTAGCTGATGATGGGACAGAAAGCTGCTAAAAGTACCTGATCTCTTTCCTAGGACCAGCTGCTACCAGGCCATTGTTTCTTAGCCAGTGTAGTAGGCTTATCCTTTGGGGACATTCTGCCTGCTGGGTATAATAGGAGTAAGGTTTCCCTAGCACCCCAAGTTCATACCTACATGGGATGCCAGAATAGGACCTTACTAGGGTCTTGGCAATTAACAAATCAAGACGAATTTGTGATAAGATCTTACTAGATTTAGAGTGGGTTCAAAACATAACTAGCAACTGGTTTCTTTGGAGGAAGGGAGAGAAGACAGAGAGTCACAGAAGAGGAGGCCATGTGATAATGGAAACAGAGGAGAGTGATGCAGCCACAAGCCAAGGAAGTCCTAGAGCTACCAGAAGTGGGAAGAAGCTGGGAGGCTGTGGCCAGCAGAGGTTGTGTGGTCGTGCAGATTCCCACCCCCAGACTTCTGGCCAGAGAAGTGGTAAAAAGCAGTTCTGCAGTTTAAGTCACCAGCTTCAGCACTGTGTCAAGGAACTCAGCCCCAGCTTGTGGCCTCAAGAGACAACATACACCCTGGGCTTCCTCATGTCTACCTGCCAGTCTTTTCTGCTCCGAGTGCACTGTGAGAAATGGCCACTGCTGCTCTAGCTCTGAGAGCATCCTCAGCACTTAAGCAGGCCTGAGCTAGCCTGTTGCTGGGCTGTTACCAGGGTTGTGGTCCAATTAACTTGGGGCACTTAAGGAGCCTTCTCATGCTAATGAGAAGTCTGTCTGTGTTCAGGTTGTTAAGACAGTTGAGGGGAATTGGCTATTCAGGCCAAAGTGTACTGATTGCTGTTCAGCCTCTCTGCCCTCCCCCCAATCCTGGGCTTTTGTAGGCCCCTGTGTTGGTCAGGCCTGGCTTGACAATGCCAAAAATCCTGATGTGTGCCAGCCCTATGCAAATGGCTTTCAGACTTAACTCACGGAGAAAGTCAAGCTTCACATGCACCCAAGACACAGACTTCACACCTACACTTTAGTTCTCAACCTGCCTCCAGTTTGGGGAACATCTCAGAATCAGGGAAGGCAACAGTCAAGGCTTTTGGAAGCTTTAGGACTACCAGCAAGGGTTTCTCTGACAGCTGGCAAAGTAGGCGTGGCAGGATGCTGCAGAAAGCCATGCAGTAATCCACTTCTCAATTCCATGGGCTTGCCCCAACAACAGTCATGGTCAGGGTTACCACAAAGGCTCATAGGGTTGCAGGACAGCTGAGTCGGCACTACTCAGACCAGAGAATTTAGAAATATCTAGTGTATCTAATGAGCCTCTTTTTTGTTTTTGTTTTTTATTATTTCAATTCAGCATTTCTCTGTGTAGCCCTGGCTGTCCTAGAATGTGCTCTGTAGACCAGGCTGGCCTCAAACTCAGAGATCTGCCTCCCTCTGCCTTCTGAGTGCTGGGGTTAAAGGTGTGTGCCATCACCCCCTGGCTTTTCGTGAGCCTCTTTAAAATCCAGACTCCTGGACTGGTGAGATGGTTGAACAGTCAAGCCAATCAGTTTGATCCCTAGAACTCACAAGGTGAAAGGAAAGAACGGACTCCCTTGGGTTGTCCCCTGACCTCCACAAGCATATGGTAGTACACTCATTCCCTCCACCCACATGCAAATAACCAAATAAATGTAGTTTAAAAAACCAGACTCTTGACTCTTCCGCCCAGGCTCCCTGAATCACACCTCCAAGGGAGGTTCAGCAATTTGTGTTTTAACACATCTCCCTAGGGTGATGGAGAGACCACTGGAAAATGACAACAGGAGTCTGGATTAACCTCTTCCATGTACAGAGGGAGACAGCAGAGGCAGAACAGGCTTGGGCAGGTTATACATAAGAGCCAAGCCCTGGTGTCTTTAAACTTAACCGCTGCCCCCATGGGCCTGGAGTCCTCATGCAGATCCATCTGTCCAGGGAGCACTTCTCTATCCTTTTCCTGGCCCTGCACCATGTGCCAACTGTGCTCTTGACTATTACTATTAGCCCATTCTTTGGCCATGTGTTTGCCTCTGAGCTCAGGCCCTGAGCCTTGTTCAAAGTGGTTCCTTGGGGCTCGTCAACAGTGGTGTTCAATAAAGGTGCCCAGTAAATATTGATTAGGAAAATGATTTTAATTCCAAACCCTATTCCTGAATAGTTCCCTGACCTTAGGAAGGTCACTCAACTTTTATGAAACAGATTCTACCCATCTGCTCTAACCATGTCACAGGCCATAGTAAGCTGACAGATCAGACAAAACTGCAAGGTGGCAGAAAGGCCTCCACCTGGACAACCTGCATACTGGACACCAACCACACAATGGACAGATGACACTGGGCCCAAAAAGCCCAAAGTGTGAGACCCAGCCAGGAGACTGCAGGGGACAGGGTCACTGGGAGAGAGCCTGGAAGGCAGATGAGACTTCAAGATGAGGTATATAGGTGGATTCCAGAACCTCTGCTTGCTTCCTCCCCACACAGAGATGAGAGATGGGGTTGGGGAGGGATAGTCATGTCTTGGTCCTACCCTAGCAAAGTCTACTAGAGAGCCCCTGAATGCTACCAGGCTGCAAACAGGTGGTTACATCAAACCATGGTCTGCAGGCTGGGTTGTGCTGGGCCATACCCAAGGCCCTGGGTTGGACAGGCAGCAGCCCACCATCACTTCCAGCTGTTAGTGTTCTAGGGGCACCAGAAAGGCCTGTCCCTGCAGAGAGGCCTGTTGGAGCCCTAGGTGGGGCAACTAAAGGAATCTACTTTTATGCTGAGGATGGCTCACACAAGGCCAGAGGCCCTTGGTAAGGAGGACCTGGAGTTGCCTCAGCCTGAGCCCATCTATATCATCTCAAGGGGACCAACTGGTTTTCGGCCCAGGCTAACTAACGACTGGGGACATGTCTGAGGACTGAGCAGCAATTGCCCTTTCTGGACCTGCCCAGCTCACACACTACAAGTATCTCCAGCAGTGGCCTCATGTGACTTGGGAAAGCTCCCTGGGTTTCTTGTTGGTTTCTCCCCTTAGCCAGCCTAACCTGGGCACCATGGAGCAATAAGCAGGAGCATACTGACTCTGCAGTGTAAAAACTGTGAATAGCAGAGCGGGAACAGAAAAGCCACACCGCTGCTCTAAGCCCAGGGACTAGCCAGGGTCCCATGCATGACTACTGGCCTCTGCTCCTTCTCTGGGCCTGTGAAGGCTCCTCCTTTGCACTGTGGTTATACCTGACCTCCAGGAGGGAGACACAGAGCTGCTCCCTGGATCCTGGAATGGAGGGACCTTTGCAGGATATTTGATCACACTGTGAACCCTGAGATTGTGTTACTGAAAAAACCTGTTTTCTAGTTGTGGTGTGGCTCAGCCCTTAGCACATACCTTTAATCCCTCTGGCTAGAATACAGACACACAGTACACACTTTTAATGTCAAACAATGAAGGTAAAGTTAGTTTGTAGAAGGAAGCACCCATGTTTGAAAGTGATGTCTAGTTGAGTGGCAGGAAAGATTTGACAGAATAGGATGCGCTCAACTCTCATGAGAAGAGAGGAAAGGGAAGCTACTTGAGGGGCAGTGCAGAGAGGGGGTGGTTTTACCCAAACAGTTACAAAGATAAAGGTTGCAGAGAGGGAACAGGCTAGACACAGGTGAAGACAGAACAAAGCCAGAGGATGAGAACAGATTGCTAGAGTTAGTTTGAGGCCAAGCATCGGAATTGAATGAAAAGAGGAAAACATCCAGTTTGAATCAGTCAGCTTGGAAAGGAGTTTTGCGCCAGAACAGCTGAGGTGAACCAGCTGGCCAGAGCCCAGAAAGAACTAGAAAGGGTGAGTGTATCCAGCAGTAAGTCTCAGAAGAATAAAAGGTATTTTTATAAGGGACAGGCAGAAAGACCTGAGGGTTGGTGAGCACCAATGCTACCCCTCACCCCCAGGCAAGCCTGGTCTAGGGAACACCCGAGTCTGTACTGGTGAGGTACAGACAGTTTAGAGGGACTGTCCTGGCCTCAATACCAGGACAAACTTTGATGCACAGTGGACATTTGAAGGCAGGCCCTGTGAAGTCATCATCTGTGCCTATGTCCCTCTCATGATGGAGAAAGGAGCTGAGACTTGGAGTTATACACAGCACGAGGGACAATGGGGACAACTGCCCTGTAATGCACACCAGGAAGCTAAGGTACAATGGCACTCAGCAGGAATCACACAGCTTGGATTCAAACCTGGGTCTATGTAGCTGCCACACTTTGCATTTCCTATTGTCTGAAGAAGTTCTTGCCCCCAAGCAGCTCAGTCCCCACCCCACCCCCATCCCAGGAGCCCCATACAGCCCCAATGGGGAGATGGGATTACAGAGACTAGCAGCTCATTCCACACCCTAAGCAAGTGAAACAAGGTAGCAAGAATGTTTTAAAATTAACTAATCCCTACTCCCTGCCTGAGCAGTCTTGACAAAGCCTGCTCACAGCCATAGGTGGTTGTGCACACACCTTGAAAGCTGTGAAGTACTTTACAAGGGCATGCTGCACCAGGCAGAAAGGGAACTGACATGGAAGAAAGCATGCTGCAGAGATGCTCTGCCTGGTCTCCTACAGCTTGGGAGGATGCCGGCACTAACCCTATCATGCAAACCAGGAAACAGGCTCAGAGAGGCCAAGGGACTCGCCAAGATCTCATGAGCAGGCTGATGGCAGAATGGGGACAAAGACAGGGCCTTGGGACTTGCCCTCAGTCCTGCATTTGAAACTAGTGAGGGGTTCTTGTCCCAACAAGGTGGGAAAACTGAGGCAAAAATGGGTAGCTACTGAAAATGCAGATAGGAGCTAATCCGGTCCCCCCCCCCCCCAATGCTCCACCCAGCTCTTGGCATAATTCATTCATTTCCATCAAGCCTGGGTTTGTCAAGGGACAATGGCAGCTCAGAGAAGGTCTCTTGGAACAGAGCAGGGACTCCAGACTCTTGGTCTGTGGGACTAGGACTCCCTTGTAACAGCTGTCAAGGTTCTGAGTTGAAGATCTATGGGAAGGGAACTCACAGCAATGAGGAGGCCACAAAACTCACCTTACAGGGAAACCCACTACTGCATGTTAGATCCAGAAAACCAAAATAAACAAATGAACACCACCAGCAGCAGCACCCAGTCCTGACAACAGTGTATGATCCAGTTTCCTGTCACCTAGCATGTGAAAAGATGCAGTTAGGGCCACTCTGGGCAACAGAACCTTGGCTCTTGAGCTGGAGCCCGGAACCTCTCATGTTTAGAAGAAACTGCTTCAGGTAACCTGGAAGCTACAGTCGGCTCCCTCATCTCATCTCAGGGCTGCACAGCCACTTACAGTTTTTATTCATTGGGCTTCTAGTGGATTCCTTAAGATAAGAACATGCCTGTGTTACCCTGAATTCTATCAACCTTTTAGGAAGAATCTACAAGTGTCTAAGGCAAAACAAACACAAGCAAAAAAATAAAACAAACAAACAAAAAAACCCTTTCTTCATAATCTCCAATTTTCAGAAAAATTACAAAATGAAAACAAGAACTTCCAGATATCTACCAAGAATTACTGATTCCTCTCCTTCTGCTCTGCTTTATGTCTGTGCCCTCTCCCTATGTGTATGTCTATTATCAGTTCTGGCCCATTAAAGAAGCTACTGGAATGATTTGTCCACAACAACCCTACTACCTCCACCACTGCTGACACACCCTGTCCAGTTCCTTCACATCTGTTGTGAACGTTAGGCATGTGAAGCAGACAGTGTTATTTCCACGTAACAGACAGGAAACTGAGGCATAGGTCCCATGATGTACACAGCCCCTCCCATTACATAAGCCATTGACACTGAAGACCCTAGTATACGATAAACAGACTTTGTAATGCATTATCTTCCTGATAGTGGGATAGCTTTTAAATGAGAATCATTCTGAGTGTATAGCCGAATAAAAGTGGTGTTGGGGGAGCAGGTGTCTGGGTGTGCTGTATTCTCTGCTTCAGTTTGGTTTTAAACTGTACCCTGAGCAGGAGCCATGAGTGAAAGGGTAGGCTGGGGACAGGGACTCCCTTCCACTGTTACCCCAAGCCTCCCCCTCAGCTAGCTGGGATGAAGGAAAGGGAGGCCAGTGGAATGAGCACTTTTTTCTTGGGCTGCCCTCCTGCTTGCTTAGCCTGCTTCCATGCAGGCTTCCTCCCAAGGCAAGAGTCGGGTCTAGTTTTTATCCAGAGCCATGGGCCTGCCACACAGAACAGCTGCATGTGTAAATGGTGAATGAGTTAGTCAAGAGAACTGAGTTCTGGCTCTACCTTCACAGCACAGGCTGATCAATCCCTGAGAAGGCATGTGAGCTTGTGAAACGGGGGTGTCTGCATAACAGTCAATGAGATGGAATGATGAAGGTACCCATGAAATGGTCAGTCACTTAAAACCATCTGCCCAGAGCTGCTCTGGAAACTGGGCCAGTAAAATGAAAAAGGAATAGGAAGCCGGGATGCCCAGACATCAAAATTGAGCAATGTAGAAGTCACATGTAGATATGTATGCACACACAGAAAACACACACACAGACACACTTCACAGACACACTGCATATTACATATAACACAAACACCCCACAAGTACACATACATGAATTATCACACAAATACCCCCATGTTTACAGAACACTACATATGTATGAGCACATACACATATGCTTACACAGACTCCAGCGCACACACAAACATACCACCCACAGCATATCACACATATACACATCAGTAAACCAACCACACACACACACACACACCACACCAGCACCCTGCATACATACATAGCACATCACACATAGACACACATATCACACACAATATTATTTGCACCCTCATATACAACAAATCATACACATGTACACACAACACCAATATATCACCCACACATATGTACATGTATACCCTCACACTCATACACATAACACCACAAACAGAACACACTTTCACAGAGCCCTGTAGATACACATAATACTCAGAGACTAGAAATAAAATGGACATACTACAAAAACACTCACACCTTGAACATAGCTCACACGCAAACACACCTCACACTACACGTGCCACAACTATACAGGCATATACCACACACGGGCACACATCTCCACCTACTGAACTACAGCTATACAAATACCAAATGCGCACATGCACACAGCCTCAGTTACACGCACCACAGGTAATACACACATACACCCACCCACACAAACGAAAGGAAATAAATGCATGCACCCATAATTTACATATTCACACAGTGTAAACAATTCACATATGCTCCACATTTATATACACGCTCCCTCACATACACATATCATAAACCACATGTACAATGCAATCTCAGATGCACACACGTTACATATGCACAAATACCAGACAGTGGTACCTACACACCACACACAGAGGTTTGCATCTCATTACATCTTAAGCTCATCAATGTCTCCCTGACAATGACCTTCAATGAATGAGCATCGGCATGCTTCTCTGGCAGAAGAACATGCCAATTTCTGTAATGCCCCAGACACTGTCATACAGGATAAGGAGAGAGGGGCAGGAGAAGAGAGAGGGTGGATTCTCTTTCTAGAAGTGGGCAAGGTCAGCCTGCTTTACTCAGCTTAGACAGTGAGCTGAAAAGAAATGTGTAAAGGCATAAGTGTGTGTGACCCTGGCAGTGCTGGGAACAGTTATTAAGATCATGAGCGCATGAGCAGAACATCAACAGATATAGGAGCTCCCACTAGCAGAAGGAGCACATGTGTTTGTGTGTGGTTCAAGCTTATTTACATATGTATATGCACATGCATGGATATGTGTGTGCACACAGGAAGAGAATGAACAAGTGTGCACGCATATGTATGTATGTATGTATGTGTCCCAGGAAATCACAAGAGCATGGGAATTTTTAACTCATGAGCTTCCTTCTTCCTGTACAGTTAAGGACAATCAGTTAATACATGAAGAGACTTTTTAAGAGCTGTGCACAGGTGCCTTAGGTGAGGACAAAGGTTCAACCTCCCAGATAGATACTATCTTGAGCCCCAAAATCTCTGAATAGGGTCAGAGCTGCCTATCCTGCCTGGCCATAGCCTGGGTGCTCAGCCTAGCATAGGAGAAAAGCATCAAACTTTTCCCTTACAGCACCAGGGCCTCATGAGGTCTGTGTGAACCACAGGCTCCCCTGCTTCCCGCCATCCCTTCCCTGAATCCCAGTGCTCCTGTCAAATTAAAGAAGAAAGAACCACTCACCGCCTGAAAGCCAGCCAATATGGTGATTATTCCACTTTTCCTGGAATGAGCCTTCTACACTTTCGCTGGCTGAAGCCATCGGCAGCCAGGGTTCCCACCTCTCCAAGCTGCTCTCACACCCTCTACAGCTCCCCAAGCCGCTTTCAAGTAAGTCAGCACTATGTGCAATCTTGCAATCACAGTTACACTTGGGAGCATCCTCTAAGCAAGGACTTGGATAGGAGGAGGCAGGGCTGGAGGGCGGCACTCAGGGTCTATCTGTCTGGGATACAAGCAGTGGGAGGTGGAGCCTACCTCTCCTGAGTTCAGCTCCTCTGTCCATTCTGGGTTTGCCAATTGAATGATCAGAATAGGTGCTTGGCTGGTCCTGGGGGAGCATGAAAGACTCCAGGACAAAGGGACTCTTGCTGTGATAACAGTGGTGGCAGTGGCAACACTAGACCAGCCTCCCACCAAAACTGAGAGCAGAGATGAGAACAGAGCTGTACTTGAGGGCTTGCCTTTACGTGTCACATCATATTTTCCATTCTCAGACAAACAAAACCAAACCAGCACACTGCCTCCCCAGCATCATCAGCTTGTAAACCCATCAGAATTCACAGCCAGCCAACAAACCCAGACATGGGTAATGCCACTGAGAAGCCTGCACAGTGCCAGATGCCAGGAGGGTCTTAGTAAGTGCAGAGCCTGGAAGCCCTGCTACTGGAGACACCGCCTCCTTGCCCTGCCCATTGGGGCAGTTTTGCTGACCAGGAGGGAAGCACTAGAAACGCAGAGTCTGTGGCAGCTCACATGCAGTTTTAAAGAAAGGGGTCATGAAGGAGATACAGCCAACCACAGAGCTACACAGGCCTTAATCTGCTGTCGAGGTTCTGATGCCATTATTAGAGCAATCTATCAAGGAGAAAGAGGAAACAAAAATAGACCACAATCAGGTGGCCATGACCTGACTTAGCAACAAGATCCTGAGTCCTACTACATTCTAGGCACTCGAGAGAGTTACCGTATGTCTCAGCCTCAGCCTCAGCACTGGCAACTCAGGTTCACACCTGCATGGCCCAACTCCGCTGTAGGCAGCCCTCTGAGCTGTGTACCTTTCAGAGTTAGATATGGATTCCCTAAGACCACATCAAACTTTGAAGCTCCCGTGAGTCAGATAGGGCTACTTGGTGTGCGTTTTTCTATTTAAAGATCAGACAGGGCTTACACACAGACACCATTCAATCCTGTAGCTTCTAAGAAATGGGTGCTAAATACGGTATCCTCGGCCTCACTTTCCATCAACACAGGACATGTTCTTGTTGACAACCGAGGATTCTTTTTTTCCACTGCCAGCTGCACAGGAAGGAGGGGTAATGGGGGGGGGGTGCTGCCTGCCTCCTGGGCTGGGCTGTGGAGGGGTCAATATCACCAACCCCCTCTCCAAATGCCATTGCCAGGGTGGAAAGAGATAGAGAATGCTCACCCACCAGACAGCAGTCTTAGAATCCCACGCTAATAGGGGTGTCTGAAGATGGACACAGGACACGCCAACAGGACCAACCCACTGAAATAAGCTTGGAGATGAGTCTCCTGATAGCATCTCTTGAAATCTTGGTGGAGGAACAAAACATTCCCACAATGAGTGCCCATTTCCAGAGGATTGAAGACTAGTTAGCCAGAAAGCCAGGCAGCCTGTAGCCAGAGCTCTGCCCACTGGGGGGCACATGAGCGTCTCTAAATTTCCTCTTTCCTTGGTGCCACCACGCTCTAGGAAAGCAGATTGTGTGTGCTCTAGCAATCACAGGCAAAATTGGAAGTACAGCAGCACAACGTCTTTCGCCATGGGAGCTACTCAGGAGAGAAGCTGTGCACTCCAATTCTGCCCAAACAGGCAGTGGCTGAGCAGGCCGGACCAGGCCTCTCCTTCCAGCTCCCCCTCCATCCCAGCTTTTCGGAGAGAAAGCAAACAGACCCTTGACCAGATGGAGCCTTCCTCACTAATAAACCTGTTCAAGAAGAAGCAGAAAATTACCTTTCAGGAAGCCAACATGAGGTAAGGGGAGCGGGGCACCAAAGTACCAGAGCTGGAGCCTCACGCAGCAGGTGCTGGCTGGAGCCCTGCTCAGCAGCCCCATCCTGCAGACTCTGCTGGCTTCCTATGTGCAGGTCTCAGAGAGCCGCCCCCAGCCCGCAGCGCTACAGGCAGTTCATGCCTAGAAGTGCCAGCACACAGTCCCCTGGCTGTGTGAGGAGCCACCACGCAGGGACAACAGAGGCAAGGAAGAAGGCAATCGGGAGAGGAAGGGGTGGGGAGTGGAGCGGGAGGGCGGGAAGGAGGGAGAATTGATTCTCTCTCCTCCACTGGGACCACTGAGCTAAGTTGCCATGGAGAAAGGGGAGCCGCTGGCAGAGCTTGAGGCGGGCGGAGGAGCCATATGCCAGGGGAAGGCGTCAGCAGAGCCAATCCCACAGTTCTGCTGTGGCAACCTCCCCAAACAGGCCTTGGCCTGCGCACCAAGGCAGGGTGGGGCATGGCTGGACGGTGGGCAAAAACAGCCCTCCACTACAGCCACCCTGACAAAAAGCAAAGCCCAGGAAGCGTCCCTGGCTCAGGCTGCTGGGACCCTGGGCCTGCCTCTTCAGGCCTCTAACCTCACACTGCTCGCTCACAACCCAAGGTCAAAGTCCCATGAACAGTCAGTCCCCTCCCCAGGCTTTTTAGAAGCACTGCCTTTTAATCCTTGCCTCCTGTTTCTAGAACTCAGCCACCAAACCCTGAGTCACACTTTCCCACCCTCAGGAAGGAGGGGATGCCCACCCACAGGAAGGTTTCTGTGGCCCAGAGCCACCCAGACAGGAAGCCGAGATGGGAGGCTGCTGGGCACCTGCTGCTTAAAGAAGAGGCCATATCATGGGCACCCTGGACCAGACCCACACTGGGCTGTGTCTCCCATCTGCACACTACCAACCTTGCTGCAACTGCTGTGCAAAGCCCACTACAGGGCTGGCTCTGCCCCAGCCTCACATAGCCTCTGGCTGCAGAGGTGGCTGGGGGAGGACAGGGGCCTGGGCTAGAGTCTTTTTCTCCCTTCGGAGATCACAGGGCCATTGCCCGTCTAGTCACATCTCTATGCTTTCATTTCCTTGGTACAAACTGAGACAGGACCATTTTCTCTACTGAGCTGCACTCTGGGGCAAAGTGATGCTGGCAGACTTAGAGAAGGCTGACGCTGTGGACGCTGTGTCCTTCCAGATCCAGTTGGAAGCATTGGGGCAGCATCCAATGCCCTGCCCCCCCTTGTGCACTTGGCTGGCAAACCTTAGGACAAAACAAGGAGCCAACACAGTGCCCCCAGGCCTGTTGCTCTTGAGGGACCCTCTGAGGGTACCATGCTCCACCCTGCCTCTGCAGTCTGCAGTCAAGAAAACATTTTCTCTTCCTAGCCCCACTCCGACAACTTGTTATGAAAATATCCCAGTATATAAATGAATCGGAAAATGTTATAAGGAAATACATAGATTTACTACCAGATTTCTGTTTCCTCTCACTTCTCTATTGTTAAAAACGATAGGAGAAAGAATTTACCATTTTCATCAATTGAGAGTGTACACTTTAGTAGCGTGAAGTCTATCCACAGTCTGGCACAACCACTACCTTTATCCGGTAGCAAACATTTGCACTACCTCGAAAGGAGACACACGGGAGGGCCATTTTGTTACTGCTTCTCTCTAGCCTACTGCCCACAGACATGCTTGCTTGGGGTGTTTCATACAAATGGAATTAGAGTGTATGCAACCTTTGTGATAGGCTTCTTCGGCTTATCATGTTCTTTCTCAAAGTTCACACAAGCGTGTAACCTATGTAGGTTGCATCCTTCCTTCATGGCAGAATAATATCCCATTGATTAGATAGAGCCATTGTACATATCTACTCACCACAGGATGGACACGTGAGTTTTTTCTTCATTTGGGTTCTCCTCTCATTCCTCTCCCCAACACCTAAGGAAGTGTTCTGGGTGTTTAGTCTCCAAGCTGCAAGTCCCAGAGACCCCATGTTAAATGTCTTTCCAATAAGCAAGGCTCACCTGTGCCTGACATGGGGACAAAGGCAAAAGGCTCCAAGTGGCCTCAGTCTCCTTTGTCCCAGGGAAGCTGCCAGCTGAGCAGGAGGATTTACAGGTACCCCCACTCCATACCTTCTTTGACAGAAGAGCTGAGTTCCAGTGCCATTGGCGTTCCTGGCTGTACAACTGGTGAGTATTCCCTTCTTTAGCCACAACCTGTCTGGTCCCTATCTCATGGGGTTTCTTCAGTGACAAGGCCAACACTGCCAAATTGAACTCTCCAAGAGGATGGCCACCCTCTCACCTCTACCAGCCAGGCACAGTTGTTGTGACCCCATAGGCCTAGGTAGCCACTGACACTCAAACTGTGGTTAGTGCTGATAGAAAATTTTGCTTTGGTTTTATTTACAACTGAAATTAAAGACTTACATGGAGCTATGGTAATCACCAGGGACAGGACAGCTCTAAAGGTAGAGGAAACGAATGGCCTAGCTCCCCAACCTCTACTTTGCCCTTTCCTCTCTCCACTTACCTGGGCTGTCTGGGGTGTGGGGAGGCTTCTGACTGCAGCCTGGGACAAGGCCTATCTAAAAGGATGGAGTGTATGTGGTGGGGCTCTCAGGGAACCAAACAGATGGCAGCTGAGGAGCAATCTCCGTAGACTCCATAATGACAAGAGTCTCTGAACCTCAGACCTGGACCCTCCTATCTGCCCTGTTCTAGAACCACTCCCTTCCCCCGTCTCCCCCAGCAACTCCTGATGTCATCTTAGAATGCCCGGGCTGGGGCTGTGGGATTGGAACTTCCCTACTATCTCTGTGC
Organism: Rhynchomys soricoides; assembly: GCA_019843965.1. Lineage (NCBI taxonomy): Eukaryota > Metazoa > Chordata > Mammalia > Rodentia > Muridae > Rhynchomys > Rhynchomys soricoides. The sequence continues at coordinate 1,755,983 of JADRCH010000214.1, read as the reverse complement.
ATCAGCAGAACCCTGTGTGGTTATGCAACCTTGGTCCCAGGCTAGGCTGAGCATCAGGTGCTCAGGGAGACTGCGCCCCCATCCCCAGCTGCCAGTCTCCCAATGCATGGATGGTCTCATAGTAACACAGACCACACTCTGAAACCACCCTTTCCCTTAGGAGATGCATAAGGACACACTTGGAGGGTGAAGTGGTTTTCCCGGGCTCATCCAGCAAGGCTGGTCCCAGGTCCATGGCCATCCTGGCATGGAGGGTTGGTTCTCCTGGGAACCAACTCATTCTCCTGGGACCTCCAATGCTGGCCAGGCAAAGAGCTATTTGCCTCAAAGTCAAGACAGCAGAGATGAGAAACAGAATACACCATTGCTCTCCTGTCCCCAGTCACATGAATTTGCCTAGTTTGTGTGGGATAACAGTAAGGTGGCCATGAAGACTCTAACAAATAGGGCAAATTTAAACACAGCCACAAGGCACAGTTGGCCTCAATCTCTGTGGTTTCCACATTCAGAGAATCTAACTAACCACAGACTAAAAGGGAAAAAATTGAGGGAAAAGAATCGCATCTGTATTGAGCATGTGCAGACCTTTTTTCTTGCTGTTAATTCCCTGAATAGTACAGTGGGACAGTTCTTTGTGGGAATGGTGCAGTGTGAAAGTTCCTCACACAGCTCTAGAGTGTTCAGCACCACAAATAATCTAGAGAGATGAGCTGAGGTGGCTAGGAGGACATTCGCAGGGTACATGCAGTACTCTGCCTTCTATAGAAGGGGCTGGCGCACTCTGGTAGAAACAATGCCTCAGACACTGAGGGGCAACTGTCAAACATGACCCCTGTTGCTCTATCCTGAACTGGCAGTGCTGCTGAGGACAGGCCTGTTCTCTTCCTGCAAAGCCTTTCCTTGCCTCCCAGCTTCCCATGCTTCTGCAGCAGAAGGCCCAAGGGGACCCACCACAAATCTGTAGGGACATCTTGCCTCCCTCAGCTCAAATCCCCAGTGGTCTCCCTGCCTCTTATTCATGCTGTCCAGACTCGGGTCCATCTCTTTCCTCGGGGCATTTGCACCTGCACAACCTGCTCCTGCTAGTCTCTGCATAAGCACATGTTACTCAGGCCTTCTTGACCACTCAGTTAACTCTGAGTCATGCCCGGGCTTTGCCTTGACCCTCTCATTGTTTTCACGGCATCAACCTTACCTAATAAACGATCTGCAGTTCTTGGATGGCTTTTCTTTCCAAATGGTGGTAAATGTTAACATTTGCTACCCCGATAGCTTGTTAAGGGCTTGGTTCAGTGGCCTTAAGGGTATTAACATGGCTATGCAGCTCTCCCCACTATCTCTACAACCTCCCAAACCAGATCTACACTCATTACACACTTCCTCCCCACCCCACCCCACTCCTGGTACCCTCCATTTTACTTCTGTCTCTATGGATCTGACTCCAGTGACCCAACTTTATGGCATCATTACTGTGCATGGAATTACACCATGGTCCTGCTATGCTTGGCTTCTTTCACTTAGCAGTTCATGTGTGCTATAGGATGTTCCTTTCTAAAACTGTCTGTCATGCTGGGCAGGGCAGCATATGCTTTTGTTTCAGTGCTTGGGATTTAATCTAGTAGATGGATCTCTATGAGTTCAAGGCCAGCCTGGTCTACAGAGTGAGTTCCAGGACAGCCAGGGCCACACAGAGAAACCCTGTCTCAAAAAACCAAAGCCACCAAATAAAAAAACCAACTGTCTGCCTCACATACTAGATGGAGACTTCTAGGGTGATTGTATTCACTGTGTGTCCCAGGGCATGCCTGCAGGAATACCTGGGACACAGCGGGAACTGAGCAAATGTTTTAAATGAATGAATAGTGAGTGAGTACACAGACAGATGGGTGAATGAATGGGCAGACAGGCAAATGGGAAAAGATGGATGACTGGATGGCTAAATGAATGACAGGTAGATAGATGGAGAAGCTGCAGAGCAAGTACCTCAGTTCACAAGTCTGTGTCAAGCCCTGATTTATATGCAGACCTTAGCTCCTGGTCCTGCCTAGCCACAAAGCCACTTGCCCTGGAGCCCAAGCCTGCCACCCCTAAGATGTGGCCATATTCAGTGTGACAGGACTTTCCCCTAAACTTCACAATAGATTCTCTTATATGGTTAGTCCCTTTAGGACGTCCCCTCAGATGGCCAGGGAGAATTGACTAGAAAACCAAAAGTTCCTAATCACAGTTTAATTCTTTGTTTCTTCAACAGGGTCTCACTCTATAGCCCTGGCTGGCCTAGAACCCCTGTCTCTGCCTCCTGAGTGCTGGGATTAATGTCTTGTACCACCATGCCAGGGTCCCAGCTGCAATGGAAAGGGGCCTGGGAGCCTCAGGCAGCCTCAGGGTGTGTTAGAGAAGAGAGTGGGAGGCCAGGAAAGTACCTGAAACACACATTTCATCTGAGGAGCAGAGCCTTCGGAAGCCAGGGCAACAGCCTGGGTAGGCTGAGGGCTAGACCTTCAGCCCTGCTCTGCAGCTGGGCCTACAACCTTGGCAGCAATTCGCCTCTCACCTTTTCCACATCCTGCCTAGCTATTTATAGCCATCCTCTCTCTGAGAACTACTTTACCCATTTTTTTCTGGCTGGACGGACTTGGTAAATTGAAGTCAGGAGAACCCCATCTTTGTATCCAGGAGACTGATGGTATGGCTATACTTGGCTGCGTCTGCCTGCACCCCCTGCCTTGCGATGGGCTTCAGGGCCTGTGACATCCTCTGCCAGGTGTGTGGTGCCTCCAGAGTGGAGGCATTCACACAGCAGCCCAAGCTGACCTCAACTTGTGGTGCTAGAAGATGGGGATCCTCCAAAGCCCAAGTCACCCCAAAGTTACTCTCTACTCTAGGAAAGATATCATGGCAATGGAAGGACAGCTGTACCTTTAAATGCTCGGGCCCACAGATATGAAAAACATTTGCACTCTCTGGCTGTTTGCATCTTTGGTTATTTTTAGGGTGAACCCAGTTGCCTCTCCTTGGAACCGGATAAAGCCCCAGAGAAGGCACGTAGTCCTTTTTCCCAGATGGGGGGTCCTGCTCCTGATTCCCTGGGAATGAAGTCTTGGACATGGGCTTTCTAGGGGAACTGCCCCCCAGCATTCCACACTGAAGTCCTTTCAGGCTCACTTGAGGGACCTGTGCACAAACGCAACTTTGTTACAGCTGTGAAGATCTGCTGCTGACATCAAGGCCACCCACCTGCACCATGAGAGCCCCTTGCCACCCCTGGGGTCTGAAGAAAAGAAAGCATGATGCAATCCCCCACAGAACCCAGCAGTCCCAGCCGATGGGAATGTCTGGCTGGCGTATTTCTAGAACAAGCAGCAATTAGAGGCGATCTTCTCTCCTGCTCCCCCTCCCCAAAACAGAAATAAATCAGTGCTACCATTCTCCCAGCTAATGATTTCCTCCATTAAATTAAAAAGAAGAAGAAAATGTTTTTTAAAATGGATTACCAGCCCTGTGCTTTCACAGACCACATGACCTGTCAGTTCCTCTCAAGTCCGGATGCATCAAAGCCCCTCAATTAATTTTTAATAAATAAGACAATCACAGTGTAAGACTCACCATCAGCCTTTCCCACCCTCTTTCACATTGGCACACAGGGCTGGCCCTCAGCTCAATCAGGCCACAGAAGATTCTTCCTATCTCACAGATGGGAAGCAAAGCAGAGATGAGATGCACTTAAGCACACACCCTAGGACCCGATGACTCGTGGAGCAAGCTGTGGACTGAGGAGTGTGGGACAGAGTCTGTTGATTTCCAGGTGTTCCTGTCTAGAAGCCTGAGCTAAGGAGCCCGAGCAGGGTAGTGTGAGTTATTGCCACCTACTGTGGCACAGATGGCAGGAGCTCACCTTTCTATCTCCTTCCTGCAGCACTCCATGACACAGCACAGACACTGCTTGTTTAGAAGTGTCTACCCCAACAACATGGGTGGGCCCAGAAAATATGCTGCCTACTGGTAGAAGCCAGATTCAGAAGACCACAGGTCTGCTGAGCCACTTATATGGCCGGTCCAGCAGAGGGACATCCTCAGACAGCACAGTATGAGAAGGCACAGCGCTCACTAATGGGTAGAATGGCCGTTGGGAAGAAAAAGCCGGCAGAGTAATGCCACACAGCATGATGATGCAGTCCATGGGACTGATACGTGCTGACAAATGGCCAGCATACAAGACAACAGAAAGCTGCTTCTCAAATGCCATTTGGGAACACAAGAGTGGCCAGGCACTCCACGGTGACTGGTGCAGCACCTTTTCTGACCAGGGACTGGCTCCTTGTGTTGGCCAGTATGTCTGAAACAAGATTCCCTCTTTCTCTGAGGAACTAGGGGGCCTTTGCACTGGCCATGTCCTCTCTAAAAAGCATTGCCCCAGATGTTACATAATTTGCTTCTTTTGTTTGTGATTTTACAGAAAACCCCTCTCTGACCATCTACAAAGAGAGAGAGAGGCAGGGAAGGTCACTGGGGCCAGGGAGGGGATCTCACAGAAAGGACAGGAGACCCAGAGCCTAGATTGCCCATGCCAAGCACCCAGTCCTGTGGCTGTTCCTGGTTGGAGGGAGGCCATTCACAGAGGACTGCCAAGGGCTGGCACTATCGCTAACCAGCTAGAGGGCCTTGGCAAATTCATTCAGCCCTCTGAGCCTCAGGTTTTCTTCTACACTGTGGGAGAGTTTATAGTACATAGCCCTCGGGCTTTTTCGAAGACTATACAAATGACGCACAAATAGTGTTTAGCATATGGCAGGGCCCTGGTCAGGTCATAAATGGTAAAGACAAACGGATTGTAATCTCCCCATCAGGCAGGAATGCTCTTCTTAAGAGGATCAGGGCAACCATCCCAGAAAGCTCAAGAAAGCTACCATGTAACACTAATCACCCAAGGCTGCCCAGAGGCAGGGCCACCCTGGGACACACCACTAAGGCTCACATCATGCGGATGAACTGACTTTATCCTTTGCTCCACATTTTGCATATAGGGAAACCAAATCCAAAAGGTTAGTAATTTGCCCCCCAAGTCACATAGCTAGGAGCTGAGGATTCAAACTGCATTCATTAAAGTTGTCTTCAAACTCTGCTCCACTCCTCCAGGCCCAAGCTGGTTAGTACTGCTCCATGTATCAAGAGAAGCAAGCAAGGAAGAAGGCACAGAGAAGCCTGGAGCTGACAGAGGGTGACCCCAAGTGCTTCCACAGCTCTGATATGGACACTGCATGAAGAAGGCCTGAGGAGAACTCTCAGGACAGGTCCTGGGAACTCCACAGGCCTGGGGCATCTTAGTTCTAGCCAGCGACAGGACTAAGAACTCTGTACTACATTCCCCTAGGCTAGCTGCTTAAGTTAGTGTAGAATACAGTTAACTCCCTCAGAGTCAGGACAGGGTGCTGAAGGAAGGTCTCCATAATCCTGGCGTAGATCTTCCAAGATCTGAGACCCAGGGACACGGGGGTTTTTCACACAGGTGGAAGATTCTATGTGCACAGCAGGAGCGGAACCTGCTTCTAACTTGATGGGACGGTGCTAGTTTGCTCTCCAAGCCAGTCTCTAGAAATACCTGGAAACTCCCAGCTGGTGACTCACAGGCCACTCCAAACAGAACTTCTAAGTGGGTCCTACTAACTCTTGCTCCCGTGAGGGGCCCATGGTGAGCAAGTTAAGCTATAGATGCACAGGAAATAATGTCATTCCATCAAAAGCCTCCCAGGACTCCCTTCACACTTACAATCAAGTCCAAAGTCCTCACTGTGACCTAAGTCCCCTAGGATGTCACTTTGCCTCTCTCTTTACTTCCTATGGCCTGTCCTCTCTTGTCTTGTCCCAGTCTCAGTTTCTCAGACTTGCTAAGCATACTTCAATCTCAGGACCATTGCCCCTGATGCTGCTGGTTTCCTGGTTGGCACACAAGTTTCTTTATAGATTTATATAGATTTCTAGAGATTCCCCTTCCAACCACTTTAGCTAAAACTCTCATGATCAGACATCATGACCAAGGCAGCTAATAGAAGAGAACATTTAGTTCAGAACTTGCTTATACTTTCACAGGATGAGTCCATTATCATCATGGTGGGGACAATGGAAGTAGGCAGGCAGACTTGGCAGCGGAGCCGTAGCTGAGTGCTTATCCACAAGTTGAAGGTAGATGAAGGTAGAAGCTACCTCACACTGCTTCTGCTGATTGAGAAACCTCGAGTGGCCTGGCTGGTGGCTCTGCTCCAGGTCGCTCAGCCAGTTACAATCAGTAAGTTAGCCAAGGCAGGGGTTGTGGTCGTCTGAAAGCATGGCTGGGGCTAGAAGAGCCCCTCCTGAAGAACTCACTCACGTGACTGACATCAGGTGAAGGCTGACAGCCAAAAGTCCACCTCTGTATCTCATCATAATTCCAAAATTTTCCAGAGCTTGCTAAAACTCCTCATAAGGCAGCAGCTTCTTGGAACAATCAATCCAAGAGAAAGAATGGTGGAAGCCACACTGTCTTTTATAGTTTTGTCTTAAAAGTGACATGGTGTCACTTGCAGCACCCTACTAGATATGCAGGTCAGCCCCTCAGTGTAGGAGAGGACAATATATGGATGTGCTCATGGAGGCAGGAGGCAGGACCCTGGAGGCCACCTGCATGGCCACACTGTGCTCTAACCTTTGATCTAACCTAACTCCTTTCATCTTGCAGGCTGCCCTGGAAGGCAGGTATTTTATCTCTATTTTGCAGACACAGATACGAAGCTAAGAGAAGGTAACCGCCTTGAGTTCCTCTGACCATTAAAGGCCAGCCCATGTCTGGTCTTGCCAGCTAGTTCCCAATGACAATCCTCTGGGCAACTTAGCCTCCAAAGGGAGCCAGAGGCCAGACAGCCAGACAGCCAGACAGCCAGACAGCCATGTTATAGGACTGTTCCTCAAGAACCAGTAGTTCAGAACCAACATAACGGCTCAGTGGTAAAGGTGCTTGTCACTAAGCCTGAAGACCCGAGTGTGACTCAACGAATTCACATAACAGGAGAGACCGCACTCCACACATGTGCCATGGACTGCACGCTGCCCCCATACACATGCACAAATACACACCAGACCAGCAACAGTTCTAAGTGTCTTGATTTACCTCCATCCTCTATAATTGTCAAGACTCCTGCTGGCTCCTGCCCAGCTTCTTTGGACAGACAGGCTAGTAGTGACCTAGGCAGTGACAAGGCATAAGCATACAGCAGACAGGTGGCTGAGAGAAGCGTCAAGGACTTGGGTCACTCTCAGTCATTCCCTTGCTGCCATGGCCTGGCTACCCAGCTGCAGGTGGCCTTCACAGAAACAGTCAGGAGCATCTCCTCTCTCTATCTGACCACCTCATCCCCTGCAGAGGTGCCTGGCTTCACAGCAGGGTCCCTGTCCTGCAGTCACTTCATTAGGAGGCCACCTGCTTGAGGTGCCTGAGTGACCCTGCGGCAGCAGGTGCCACCTCATGGGGTGTGCAATTTACAGCCACTCAGAGGTACAGTACCCAGGTGACAAATGCATTGACCCTGCCAGCTGCCAGAGCTGCCTGGTCTCAGAGAAGAATGCAGCCAAGGCTTATCCATTTCCCCTACTTTGTTCTTACACTGCTCAGGAGAAGAAAGAAGCAACCAGATCTAAAAATCTAACTTCTCCATCCATAGCTCCATGGTTCAGGATGTAAGAACTCTTCTCCTGCATGGTGAAAATCAGCTGAGGTCAAAAAGACAGAAGCTGGCACAGCACTGATCCAAGGAACCAGCTCTAGCTCCCGAGACAGAGATCCTGACATGCCACACACATGCAAAGCAAGCACTAGGGACAGCCTTGATGAGAGCTGTGAAGACACATTACAGGGAAAGCACAGCCCTACTGTCCCCAGCCCACAGGAGCCCCAAGTTTCTCACAGAAGACAGGCCACCTTTTGGGCTGCTCCACGACCTTAGAGGGCTAAGCCCCCCCTTCCCACCTACAACCCGTGAGACCGCACACATGTGTCCTACACTCTCACTCATCTTGCCCGTGGATGGATGGCCAGGGGAACTCACTGCTGGGAGTAATGGCTCCTTCGAGGCACCTGCCAGCCAGAGCTATTCTCTGATTCTCTGATTTCCTTCTTGTTCTGCTTTGTTTTAGAGGGTGAAGGATCCCTAGGGTGAGGTAGCCCCCTTACCGGCACTCAGCTGTGTGGAGGGGGATGAGGATAGGTCACTCCTGGAAGCTCAGGGCTTATATCTGAGACCCCTATGGGACCTTTGGACCTAAGAATTAGCAGAAAGGCTCTTCCTTTGAATAAAAGGACTCCATTCTCCAGAAAACAGTGCTACAGGGAGTAAATGAGGTTAGTAGTCACTGTTTGAAAAGACAGACAATGGGGCTAGATTAAAGAAATGTTTAGCTGCCATTCCTCTAATCCCTAGGCTGTTATCAACCACACAGGTTCTAATCTTGGTCCAATTTCCTGATCTGCCTGCAAGGCTCCTCTAGGCCTCAGATCTGCTCCTCAAAGCAGAGCCTCCTTAAAGAAGAAACTGAAGAGGCCCCAGGGCTCCCACCTCCTGTTGCGGCCTCCTCCTGGCAGAGCCTTGTCTGCCTTGGATGAGCTCTGTTCTCACTATCTGTGTAATCTCCCTGAGTCTGGAAAGAGAACCTCTAGGAGACCCAAGAGAGCCCACCTTTGCAAGTCTCATCAGCATTCAACCAGCTTCTTAAGAAAGGGTGTCATACAGTGCCTAGGCTCAACCTCTAACTTGATCCTGAGGGCCTCTGGGAAGCTGCTTCTGTTTACATTCCCCGACAGTGCCCTTTCTCCCTACCTCTACCCCACCAACTCAGAACTGTATTAAGATATAGTCATCCCTTAAAAAACGTACTGGTCACCAAATAGGGTCTGTTCATACAATGGAACACAACTCAGCCATTAAAAAAAAAAAAAAAGAATGATGTACTGATCCATGCTACATGGGTAAATTTAAAAACATCTTCGGTGACAGATGCCAGAGTAAGAGGTACTACAGAAGTCTATCCCAATGCAACATCTGGGCTGATGTTGGCAGAAGTGGATTGTGATTGCCTGGGGAAGAGAGTCTGGAGAGAAATGGGGTGTTTGTGAAGTGCTGTAAGTGTTTTTAGGTTGACTGTGGTGACAGCTAGACAATTCAGAACATTTTAACCAATGCCTGGACCAGTACTTTAAATGGGTAGATGTACGGTATGCGACTGCACCTCAGTGCTTTTAAGTATTTATTTTAAATTGCTTTCTGACTCAGAATGCTTATTTTTAAGTGCCGGGAATAACAAACTACTCCTACACGTTCAGGACAGCTGCAGAGGTGACTTTGGGGAGAGAGACCCTCCACTCCCACACCCCTCCTCTCCTCTGGCCCTCAGGGAAGACACACACACACACACACACACACACACCAGAAGCACCCACCTGGGGCTGGCACAGGGCTTGGAGAACATAGAGGTGTTGGCTCTGTGAAATGATCTGGGTGAAATCCACTAGACAGAATGTTGTCCACAGAAGTGTAATACCCCCCCCACCCCATGTATTTAATTACTCCTATCTTGCACACAGCTGGATTCCACAGAAGTGTAATACTCCCCCTCCCCCCATATTTAGTTACTCCTATCTTGCACACAGCTGGATTCCACAGAAGTGTAATACTCCCCCCCATATTTAATTACTCCTATCTTGCACACAGCTGGATTCCACAGAAGTGTAATACTCCCCCCCCATATTTAATTACTCCTATCTTGCACACAGCTGGATTCCACAGAAGTGTAATACTCCCCCCCCATATTTAATTACTCCTATCTTGCACACAGCTGGATTCCACAGAAGTGTAATACTCCCCCCCCCCATATTTAATTACTCCTATCTTGCACACAGCTGGATTCCACAGAAGTGTAATACTCCCCCCCCCCATATTTAATTACTCCTATCTTGCACACAGCTGGATTACCAAGAAGCACGGAGGGTGCCTCTTATCCCATGGAGTAACAGCAATGACAAACAACCATCTGAGCAGAGGCCTGCTGTGCAGTTGCCAATACCCATCAGGCTCAGCTATGCCCTGCCCCCACTTACTATCAGTACAGGACACCCAAGAGTCTCAGAGACTGGGGAGGCAGGACAGAGTATGAAATGACACAGAGCCAGCAGGCCTACACTGGGCTGATGCTGTCCAAATATTCTGTCCAGAGGCATTCCTACCTGCTTTCTGAGGACCAGCCCCTCAACTTGGAGACAAGGTCCTCTTCTCCAACTATTTTAGAGAGAGAGACTACTGTGGGCTGGCCTAGTACAGAAAACATGGGGGCTATGGAGCCATTTCTGCCACATCCTGGATTCCTCAGCTTTCTGTTGTGGAGCTGCCAGCCTGGCCAGTAGAACTCAGCAATGCTTTTCAGAAGCACTTGTCTCATTTAAAGCTAATCATCCCAGGCTAACCACAGACTTAAAGGAGGTGACCTGAGCTCAGAGTAGCAGCTTAGTCTGGTAGAGACAGAACTGACGTGGTCCGGGGGATCTGGATCCCTGAGAATCCATCCAGATGCTCACAAAGCTCAGAGGAGGCTTCCCAGGGGAGGCAACCATGACTGGCTCCAGTTTGAAGCCCTGCATCCTTAGGTGTGTCCGAAGGGCAGCCTGCCAAAGCCTGTGTTTTCCCCAACACCCGAAATCTGGTACTTCTGGCTCACACACAACGACACTGAGGTCTCTATCATCTTCTCTGGCCCAGGAAAGTCAGCTGAGTACTCTGGGGACATTATCCAAACATCTGCCTCCAACTCTGGCCATAAAGCAAGCTATTGGGAAAGCTGATAACTGAAGAGTCCTTCTCTCTCACGGCACCATAAATAGCTGCCCTCCATTTGCATTGGCCAGACAGAGCTCTGTCAAGGCCCAGTCCAGGGCCTTGGGGTCCTCAGGCCAGCCAGTTTCCAGATGGCTGAGGAGGAGAAGAGCAGCCTACAGGAGATGTGTGTCCACACTTCATCCAGACCTGTCCTCAGCCTAGAACAAGTTCCTCTCAGCTCCATCCTTAAACCTGGTCCAGTGGGGATCAGGCCAAAGAAAGGAAAGGGAAAGGAGGCCGAAGGTTCCGCCGCAGTCTTCACAACCTTCTAGTACTAGGATCATACCGTCCCTTAGTGCTCAGGGAGGGAATGAAGCCAGAAGCTGGCCGGGACTGTGTGCTCAGCCACCTATGCAGACCAAGAAATAGCCTGGAGACCCTGATCTCTAACCAAATACTTCGTCCCATTCTTCTTAGCTGCTCTACCACAACCCAGGGAAAGAGAGGGAGACCTAGCAAGGTAGGCACCAACGACTCTGTTCTCACCGGTCACTGCCTTCCTGAGCCTCAGTTTCTTCCTCTGTGTTACTGTCTCTTCTTTTTTTTAAAAAATTTTTTTATATTATTTATTTTATTTTTTATTTGTACGAATACACTGTAATGTCTTCAGACAGACAACAGAAGAGGGCATCAGATCCCATTACAGATGGTTGAGAGCCACCATGTGGTTGCTGGGAATTGAACTCAGGACCTCTGGAAGAGCAGTCAGTGCTCTTAACCACTGAGCCATCTCCCCAGCCCCTCACTGTCTCTTCTTAAAGGGGCAGGCAAATGGCCAGTGAGTTCAGCTGTACTGCCTGACCTGCCTTGGCCTATTTCATCTAAAACTGCATATGCTCCAGGCGGGTGACATTTTAGGATTCCCAATCTACAGCACAAGTGGAAGCTTAAGAGGGACAGAGCCAGACTACCCAAGACCACAGACTGGCCTTCTCTCAGATTCTGAAACTCAGAACCTCCTCCAAACATTGACCTGTTTTCCTAGACATACAAGGCAGATGTAGACAACAGTCCCGCCTGAAAGAGGTACAAACAGAAAGAGCCAGCCTGATGAGGAAGCCAGACAGTATAGCAAACTGCAGCATGGACTGAATGACCATTGGTTAGGAAGGGGATGGAGCAAGACAGACAGAGGGTTCTAGAAAGCCTCCCACCTCCCAGCTCAGGGGAGAACAATAGACACAGGTACCAGGATGGCCTAGGTTCTCTGTGGGTACCTGGTGTGTGCCCCTCCACCTCTCCTCCTGGAGTATGTTTCACCATCCTAGAAAGAGGCCTGGAACTGAAGGGCTGGCTAGAGGCTCTGCATAGGAACAGCAGCACTGCTGACTTTCTCATCTGTCACAAACATGACCTCTGTCCCCATCTGAGGATGACCAATCCCAGTTTCTTTTCCTCACCCCATTTCTCAGTCCACCCTGGCAAAACCACAATACAATAATATTTACATCATGAGACTGTGGTCTGGTCTTCACTCAGGACTCTGTGGTTCCTGAAAAGAGGTGTTTATCCATTCCTCACATAGCATGTTTTCTTCATTCACTTTTCTTCGGAGGCTGATGGTCTGGGCTCTGCATCACCACAGGGGTGAATGGATACTGTTGGCAGGCAGGGATTCAAAGACTGAGCTAGAAGCAGTCTGTGCAACTTTGGGATCTGGGAGCTTGTCAAGGGAGCCCCAAGCCAGTCCCTGGGGGACCAGTTATCTCTGCTGTAGGCCTGGCTACTGGCTTGGGCCAAGCTTGCTGGATAAAGTCACCCCTGAAGAGGACAGCTAAGCAAATTGGAACTGATGGCTCTGTGCTTGTCACAAGCCCCAGCGAGCCTTAGCTCATGGCTGCTCAGCACTGCCATCTTTAGAAACAACTGTCTCTTGGGCATGCAGCCATGTGCACACATCCAGTTTTACAGCCCCCCCCCCCCAAAAAAAGAAAAGAAAAGAAAACTCTTCCAATGTATCAACAAATACATTGTAATGTCACCAGTCTGCCCCCCATCCCCTGCCTCCAACCTGTCACACCCACAAAGTCAAATGAAACTTTGGAAACTCATGGGTACCCGGCATTCCTCAGGCTAAAACCCCTTAACATTCTCCTAGATCCCAAGATGACTTCACCATGCACAAGGTTCTTCCCTCAGTCCAGACTCCCCTGACCATCCTGACCAGGAGCCACAACCAGAATCCAGTCTGTCCATACAGACATGGGCCTGCAGTGCCTCCCTCAGCCTCGCTGGCCCTGCACAAGCCACTCCCTCCACCGAGGCCTTCCCTTACGTATCCAACCCCACATCTGTGTTCAGCAAACACAGCCTTTTCTATGGCCCAGTTCAGATGTCAGTACCACAAGAGCAGAAGTCCCAGGTTCCACGGAGTGTGGTTGTTCTGGTATCACAAAAGCACATAACTTTGTCCCCTCCTGTGGCTCAAGATTACCTTGAAAACAAGAGACAAACCTGAAAACAAGAGCCAGACCTGGTTCATCCTGGCAGTAGTACCGAGAGCTCAGAGTGCACACTTAGGACTGAGTAGCAGGTCCTGGCTCCTGCTATGGTGCTGTGCTCTCCTTGTCCTCTGAAGCCCTGCAGCACAGAGAACACATGGGGAAGGGAAACATGGTTGTCTCCCTCAAAGCTACTCTCATATGAGACAGCCTACTCTTCACCTGCAATCTGTAAGAACACCCAGGGCATCATCTATTTATACAATATTAATACTTGCCAGGCCTAGCTTGTATGCTCCAATGCTCAGCCCTTGTTAAATGAAGCCACAGAGGGGCTTCACAGGGTGCCACTTCCCATGATTGGTGACTACATGGCCATAGTACTTTCTTGATGATGAGCTCCCAAGATCCTTGACGTGAAGCATCTCTCGAGCACAGAGCATTTCCTGTCCAGCAGCCCCAGATAATTGCTACTGGCTGAGAGGAGGCAGAGGAGGAAAAAGCCAAGGGAAGGGAAGGCACAAGGAGAGGAACCACAGGAAAGGCAGGAAGATGGAGACAGGCATGAGGAAGGGGTGGGGTGAAGGCCATAGCTACAGGCCCAGAACATCTGGAATTCCTGCCTGTGGAAGCTCAGCCCAAACTAGGACCACCTGGTGTGCTGGCCTGGGGTCTGGCAGTGAGAACTAAGGAACGGGGAAATAAAACTGTTCTCACAAAGAGGTCTGGGCAGGGCCAAGACAGAAAAAGAAGACCCCAAATTGAGGTCCACAACAGCCTCCAGCAGGAGCACTGCCCAGGGCCCTACAGTCCTCTAGGCCGGCTTCTTCCTTCCCAGCTGTTACACCGAGGGACGTGAAAGGACTGAAGGCAGAAGGAAGCAGGGCCGTCGTCCTTAGCACAGTCTCCTCCCCACATCATGTAGCTGTCCCTAGGACCCTCTTATTGGGTCACCCGACGTTTTCTTTCTACAATGGTCACTCAGAGCTGAAGAAGACTTTAGTAGTCTACCTGCTAGTACAGCCCCCAACATAGCGCTCACTTTTCCTTCCCTCCCCTAAGCAGAACCTCCTTCCACCCCTCCTTTACCCATGACCCTACAGGAACAAGTGTGCTCAGGCAGGGGGTTGGGAGGGAGTGGATCTTTTTGAGTGCACATATGCAAACACACTGGCCTGGCAGCAGCAGCAGTGGCATGGCTGGGGAGGTGTTCCAGCGGACTTATTTATAGCCGAGCCCCCATCCACATGCTCCCCCAATGCTGCCTGCCTGCCTGCCTGCCACTGGGGCTTTTCAATCTGTGTCTATATTTATCCCTTGAAGCCGTTGGGATAATGGCAAGACCAGAAATAGCCTTGAAGACATTCACGTGAAGCTGATGGGCAGGTCCCCAACTCCCAGGCTGACCTCACCCCAACATCTGCCACATGGCAGTAAGGAATGGGAAACAGCTGGATGGGGCTGGGCAGACAGATGGGAACAACATAATCCCTCTTCCCCTGCTGGCCTTGGCCCTCTGTAGTGAGGCAGCTGCCAGGCTGAGGGGAGACCGAAGGTGACACGCTTTTTTTTTTACATCAGTGTGCTAACCGGAGCAGACCATCCAGCTCAGAGAGGAGAGGACTACAGTGGTGGCTGGGCTCACTGAAAGCAGGTCACTGCTACCTGGGGAGCAGCCCCTCCTGTTTGACCCTCAAGGTGAACTTAGTATGAGCCTGCAGGAGGAAACTGGGTCCTGCTTCCTGCATACCCAGTGCCTTCCAACCTCTAGTGGAAAGAAGATACGTGGACAGCTGTTAGCCAGAGCACTGAGGACCCCTGATCCTCTTCTTGAACCTCAGTGTCCAGCCAAGCTGCTCCTAGTTGGAAATAAAGTGTCCAGAGGACTTAGCTTTCAGATTTGGGACAAGTTCCTACACTACTGCCAATAGAATGGTGGGTAAGGCTCAGCATTTTGGAGGCCTAACAGCTTTATCCAAAAAATGGAAAGGCAGACATGGGTCAGAACCTGAAAGCACTGTATTTGGGGCTCTTCCAGGCAAGTACCTGGTACTCTGAGGTCCCATAGGAATGCTGCTCTTCCATGGGGTGAGGGGCGTGGTCCACAACACTCTCTGAGAAACTGGGCTCTGGGTGCTGGAGAGGCCTGGAATAGGCCAAGAGGAGCATGGGATGGAGGGGGTTAGTCAGAACCATAACCAGGAGCTAAAGATGGGGCAGGACATCAGCAGGCCCCATCACAGCAGAGAGCCAGAGTAAGGTCAGAAACATGAAGATGGAGAAGTGTGGTTCCTTCCTGCTGGTAGCAAGCACTTAAGAGCCAGAGAAACAGTCACAAGGACAGTGAGTTCCTTGAATCCCTCCTCTAACCGTACACTTCAGCAACCTGGCCCTTCCTGAAACTCCAAACACAAGAATACAGGAGTACTAAATACACTGGCTTGTGCAGTTCTGTCTGCTTTTCCCCTCCTCTCCCAGTAAGACTCATCTGCACTCTTCAAAACCCAGCTGAATTGTTCCCTGCCTAAGAGCCTTTCCCCATTAGGCAGTTAATAACTGTCTTCTTCCTGCTCCAGCTGCACTACTGGCCTCTCCAGACATGAATCATAAGCTCTGATCTGTCTCTTCCATCTCAGAGAGCATATTCTTCTACCTCACTGGGCTCCTGTTGCCTGGCCAGATGAGAGCATGAACTGATCCTGGGTGATGCCCAGGACAAAGGCAGATCTGGGTGCTCTCTCAATCTGCTTTGCCAGTGCTGCTGGGCTGGGAAGCTGTTGCCCTGCTGCTTTGTCAACAGAGCCAGCAACGAGGGAGGAGACCCACCTCTGCTTGTAGGCTGGCAGCCATTCCTACAGTGTTGGAGCTTCCCAGGCTTTTTGCTTTCTTTCTTCCCCCAACCCCCTTTTTCCTTTAAAAAATAGCATGGCACTGTATGTCTTTAACCCAGAATGTGGGAGGAAGAGGCAGGAAGATCTCAATGAGTTCAAGGCCAGCCTGATCTATATAGAGAATTCCAGGCCAGCCAGGTCTACATAATGAGATCTGGAAAAGGCAGCTCCCAAAAGGCCAGCTCTGTACACAGCACTGGCAGGCAGAGCCTGGACTGATCACAGCAGCTGACGTGTTCTGTTTGGTCCAAGGACTCCACAGATGTTTTACCTGTTTAATCTCCACAAGGACTTACAGTAAACCCTGATACTGCCCCATCTCACAGATGAGGAAAGTGAGGCACAGAGAGCTGAGGGGACCTGCCCAAGGTGTCTCAGGCAGTTTGACATAGAGCCAAAATCAGCCAGCACACTGCACAAAGGAAGGTTCTTGGCTGGGCACTTGCTAAGGCTTCCTAACACTGCTGGGCTCCAGGATAGTGTTCTTGTTTTCCTTTGCCACCATCTTTTTCACGGCTAAACTATCCTTGGGAGATCCTTCCAAGCAGTTCAAAGACTAAACCTGTCTTCCCCTCTCTCCCGGCTTCAATCATTTCTAGCAGAAGGGGAGTGGGGGGGAGGCAGGGCGGGCAAAGGGTGCAGATGAGAAAGAAGGGTGGGAAGCTGAAGGGAAGCTGGGGAGAGGGGAGAATCAGCCAAAATGAAACACTATCAAAATCCCAAAGCGAAAGCTATTACTTTGTAAGCTAATTAAAAAACAAAAGCTTTTAAAAGAACACCTGTGACATCTGATGGGCCAGCCCTGTTTGATTGGTGATGCAGTTGGTCCCTGCGGAGATGCCACCAGAACACTCCCTGTCTTGTACTTTAATGAACTCCTCCACAGTGATATATCAGGGAGTGACTGAGACCTATCTCCCAAGGTCATCAGCCCTCTGAATGACAAGTGCCACAGAGCAAGGAGGGAGAGATCTAGACTGAGGAGACTTGCCTTCTTCTTTTTATTTATTTTCTATTATTATTATTATTATTATTATTATTATTATTATTATTATTATTATTTTCAAGACAGGGTTTCTCGGTGTAGTCCTGGCTGTCCTGGAACTCACACTGTAGACCAGGCTGGCCTTGAACTCAGAAATCCACCTGTCTCTGCCTCCCAAGTGCTGGGATTAAAGGCGTGCGCCACCACTGCCCAAGACTCTCCTTCTTGAGCCCCTCACAACACAGCCCTGCTTCTTTTTACCTGCTGAGTGGCTCTAGCACAGAACACGTTTAATTCATGCTGGTCTAATGATTGGCCGACTGAGGCCACGCCTCAGTCCAGGAGTAAGTCAGCAGCCCTCTTTTCTCAGGGAAACAGAAGCCGTGAGAAGAGTAACTCCTGAAGCTATCACAATGTGGGAAACTGCACCTAGGCTTGGGGGTCCCAGACAGCCCCAGGGGGGTCCTAGAGCACCAGTCTTTACCTGAGAGTCCCAGCAGAAATGGCAAAGCACCCCTGGGGCAAAGCAGGTCAGATGCTGCAGGCCAGCATGGGAAGAGGCTATGCAGGGGCTGCAGCACTGAGGAGGGTGGGGAGGGAGTTAGAGGGTGTGTCTTCACAGCCCCACAGTCCATTGGGCAGGGCACTTGTCTTTGGGTTTGTTTGCTGGAGTTTTATTTTGCTTTGTTTGGAGACAGAGTGGTCCAGGTTGGCATCAAACTTGAAATTCTCTTAGTCCAGCCTCCTGAGTGCAATTATAGCCCTGTGCCACTATGCTCAGTCTCTTAGCTATATTTTCAGGGCAGAAAGCTTGTCTCTGGTTGCTTTGTAGCCTTCACCCCGTGTCCCCGGGAAGCTGCCAGCAACTGACTTTCCAGAAGCTTGTTACACACAGGTGCCTGGAGACCAGCCAGACCTCAGCACTACCTGGTACCTGGCCCTGCTGTTCTGCCTGTGGAACCATGTTCTTAGCCATGCCCTGTGACTGTCAGGTTGTTCATCAGAGCAAAGGACAGGTGCCAGGGACAGTCTTTGGCAGCCAGTGGCAGCAATTTCCATGTCGCCACCCCTCAACATTCTGTGCATTGGGAATGGAACAAAGGAAAATCAAACTGGATGTTTGCTTCCAGTTGGGCCTACAGACTCATATTCCTCAAGAGAAAAAAAACAAGATCTTATTCTACCTTCTCCAGGTGGCCCTCCTACAGAGGCCTAAAGAAGACACCAGGTCCTACTCTTTGAAGCTGGGGACAGGCCTATCCACTGGCTAGAACGAACTGCAAGGCCTGTCATTAGAGTAGTCTCGAGTGCCCAAACATTGTGACCAACCATAGCCCCTGCCAAAGAAATGCCAAAGAGACACAGAAGCCTCCTGACAAGTGATGACATCAAGAGCACAGCAGGTCTTCCTGTTGTGATATCTGTTCTCAATGACATAGCTGTGTGCCTTTATTACAACAGACGCTATCACAGATTGAATTGGACCACCATAGTAGGCATAAGCAAGCTCTGGCTGTGCACACTTAAGAGTTGGGGGGCTAAGGAGGCTGCTTCATACCTTAGATCAATGTTCCTCTGACCTTAGCTAGTCTTGCACATGCCCCAAATGTGGACATTTTGCCCCACTTCCACCACACACACCTTTGGCTGTCCTGTCAGTCTCAAGACTTGTCAGCTCCTGGAGGACAGGAAGGTCTCTTCCTGGCCTCTGCCCATACCTCAGCAGAAGCTCAATAAAAGCCGAAAGAAGAACACTGTGAACTCTGGCTTTGATATGCCCAAGGCCTGGGATATCACCAACACTGCAGTCCAACTAAAGTCAAAATCTTGGGTAGTAGCCCAGAGAGAGCTGCTGAAGGCCTGGCATGCCAACCAGAGGCTGCCACCTTTGAGGCCGTTGGCACTGTTAGATCTCACTGCTCAGCCACAGCACTGTGAAGCCAGCCTTCCCTTCTGCCTGTGGTTCACAAACCTGCACAGCCCTCCTTCAAGGGACCATTCAGCTCAGCTGCAAACTACTGGACTTGGATTCCAACGCTTGGCTCTGCCACTAACCAGCTTGACTGGACATGAAGCTTTTCCTTTATTGAGCTTTAGTTTCCCTGCAGGTTACATTAAAAGTCAGACAAGAAGGTCTCCTACAGGAACCTTCATTTAAAAGTGGATTAAAGTCTCAGAGTCCCTTCAGACCTAGGTCCTTACAGACCTAAAGTCCAACACCCACTCCTAGGTCCAAGCCCCCAGCCCCTCCCATTTCTACAGCTGTCCCCGTGTTCCTCCTGCTTCTTCCCACCACTCTCCAGCCTGCTCACAACACCAAAGCCACAGGCTGATCCTGACCCTCAACGTTCCAAATGCTTTCCCTACTTCAGGCCATTCAAAGTGAAGGTCAAGGCCTTAACATCAACCCCATGCCCTTCTTATTCTGACCTCTTCCTTCCCAGCTATGCTTCCCTTTGCTCACTCACTCTACCCATAGGCAGTCTCAGACAGCCTCAGTCTCTCGGCCCCTCCCCAAGCCCACCTCTGTCCTTGGAGGTGTGTGGCCAAAGTCCATGTCTAGTATACATCTGGGTGTGAGTCAAATCGGCCATCAGACCACAACGATACAGACAAAACAAGTCAGTAGGAGCAAATGCAGAGCTGGCCCCAGCATGGCTTGGACATCAAATCTCACCCAGTTCTTCCACCAGTATTTGAGGAGAGCAAAGAGCTAAGGACAAGCTCAGGACCCTCAGGAGCCTCAGGGAGGTGCCTTTACTCCATGCTAGTATGCCAGTTAGCCTTTCCACTTTGTCCTCACCTGTCCTGGGCTGTCATGTGGCCTAGACTCAAGGGAATAAACTGGCCAACTTTTTCAAGTGGGGACAAGACTGTTCACAGAGAGAGGTGAGAAGCTGTGGCTCCAGAGGCTCAGCTGCCCAGGTAACAACAGCCTAGGTCCTAGCTTCAGCTTGGGTCCAGAGCAAGCTCTGGAGTCTATGTCCCTTACTGCTGTGCTCTGAGGCCCTACCCAGGCCCTCTTCCTCTGGAGGAGACAGTGACCTTACTGAGGCCTGTCACGGAGACAATGGCAGGAAGTACCCCTCCTAGCCTGAGCCTACACCAGGATGTCGGAAAGAAGCCAAGAAGGCCTGTTCCGGGAGACCCTTCTTGCTGCATTCCAGCCTCAAGGACACCTAGGAGACGCCAAGGCTAAGTGTTCTCTATTCAGTCTCTCAGAATGAAGTATGTTCACCTTGCTGAGGGCAAATGGGCTCCCCAACTAGGACCCTCTTTGCGGCAGACTCTCTGTAATGCCCTGTTTCTGGTCTAGGAAAATGCAGAAGACACCAGGCTGCTGAGAAACAAGCCAGTTGTCCTGCCTGGCCCTCCAGCCTACCCCCCTTCTGGAAGGAAAGAGCTTGGAGCTCCTTTGGAGCAAGGAGCTTCTCTAAAAATAAACTCTGTTTGTTGGGCCTTTTCCTTCCTTGCCCTGGCAGAGGACAGGGGGAGCATTCCTGTCACAGCACCTCTGACAGAGCTGCTCTCCACCCAGAGACTTGCTCTCTGCTCAGAGTTCTGTGCCCATCATGTGACTACAAACTTCCAGGTCAGCTCAGAGGCTCACTGTGAGCAAACGTAATTGTCCCATTCAAGCCTGTTGTTCTCCAGATCTGGGTTTGCAGGACAGGCTGAAGGAGCAGGAGAGGTACAAAGTCTCACCCATTAAAGGGTCCTTAGCCTCACAGCACACAGACACACACATGCTTCAGAGCTTCCTATGACACTAATATTATCAGAGGTACAGCATATGCTGGGACAATATGAAAAGGAAGGATGGGTCAGTTAGTAATGGTTGGGGTCTAACAAGGAAGTACTTAAAATGGGCTCAGAAAGGAAGACAGAAAGTTGGCAAACAGTGTGAGAGGCGACTTCAGGACACAGGTACAGCACAGAATGCACCAGGAGGCAAACTGCTCACACGGGGGCTTCTGTCTGCTCTGTTCACAGCTGAGTCCCTGGCACCTGGACTAGTAACCCCCCTTCTGAGTTTACAGGCTGGCACAACATGCACAGTACACCTAATATACACCAAGTACTTGATAAATGCTTGTAGGATACGGGAGTAACGTGGGGAAATCACTGAGGACCCTGGGTGAGACAGGCTGTGAGGCCATGTCACCTCTGTAAACTCATTCATGGCAGCTGCTAAGCAGGAAAGAGCCCCTTCCTGTGAGAAAGGAAAGAGGAAGTAGAGGCCCCAAGCCAAAGCAGGGGCAGGGTCTCTCTGAGCACCAAGAGATGACATCAACATCAGGTCCTGTGGGGCAGATTCTCTGGGGGACTCTGTCTCATGCCAACTCTACTAGCATATAGCAACCATGGGCTCAGACCTGACCACAGAAGCCATGAGCGGGGGCTGTGTGCTCTGATGTCACTGTTCCCACCGCTCCTCCTGTACAGAGACACCTTAGAAAGTGAAGTAAAAACAAACAAAAACCAAAACATACCACACTCTCCTTAACACTTGGAGGCCTTTTCTCAGCAAGTGAAGAAAATGAGCAATTAGAGAAAAGAACAGCCCTGGGTGCCAGCCTGCAAGCAGAAGCCAGAGGCAGCCCTGGGAGTTTCCCAGTGAGGAAGGAACCAAGAGCAAGTCAAGACTGGACCCAAAGGCCCAGGCATCACATTTGGAAAACTGGACTGTGTGCTCCAGGTCAGAAGTTGGGACAGATCTCAAGCCTACTGCTGGCCAGCTATGTGACTGAGTCTAACACCTGAGGCTTCAGCTCCCTCAAGTAAGATGGAAGTCCAACGGTCACAAGGAAGCTGGGGCCAGTGAGCCTTCCTCCCCTCACGGCTTTCTTCCCTAGAAGGAATGTGCAGCATCTGCAATCCCAAAGCTCAAGCCCTCTGATGAGCTCAGAGTCCCTGGGAAGTTAGGGAGGAAGGCAAAGTCAGCTCACCAACTGGACTTTCCACTCGAGGCTCTCAGGTCAAGCAGGAGGTTAGAGGAGCCATTTTCTAAGAAATGAAATGGATAAGATGCAGAGTGGGTTCAGAGGTGCAGGGCCTGAGAACATACATGGACTGCTGCAGCTTGTAGGCAACAGGGTGAGCAAGCAGCCCAGCTTTGGTTCTCCACAGGTCAGAAGGTCACTGGACCCCAGATCCCAGATAAAACTTTGAGAACAAATAGCAAAAGAATCCCTTGGTGTGCTCTGTATGGGAATGGGCGCAACAGCTGTTACCAGAGACACCTTCCCAATCAATGAAGATCTTTTCACTTAATCAATGGGTGGCTGTCTACCACAGCAATCAGAAAGGTTTTCAAGGGAAGAAAGGAATGGGAAAGGCTCACAGTCCACAGCCTTTAAAGGCTAGGCAGGAAGGCGGGCACTGTACAACAGTTGATCTTTACCTGTAGATCTGAGCAGCTCTGTCGAGGTCTCCGCCACAGGAGGAGGAATGATTAGTATGTCCACAGAAGGGAGTCAGGGACCAAGACACATGTGCCAGCATCCTGCAGGGAAAACCCAAAGGTAGAGGAGATGAGCCACCTGAGTTCCTCATCCCTCTATGCCTATCAATAGGGAAACTGATGGATGTGTTCAGGGAGGGAGTGCCTATCTCAGAACCAGGGATGGATATGCCTCCTAACTGCCCAGCTAGAAAAACTACACAGGGAGTGAGACTGATAACCCCACACAGCTGCCTGCTTCTATATGACCAGGACTCCTAGCTTCCAGCCTAATGGTTTTACTCAGGACCCAGTTAGCATTAGAGGACATCAGGCCATAGTGTGGGGGTGGGGTGGGGACAACTGGAAAACTAGGCAAAGCAGGAAGGAGTCGGGAGACACTTGGCTGGATACTTGGTTGGAAGATGCAGGCAGCCTCCAATCTTGCCACTGAGCCTCTAACTACCTGCATCTAGACACAGTAGGAACAGATGCCCACTTCTGCCAAGTACCCACAGGCCAGAGCTGAGCTCACAAAACAAGATAAGAATGATAGCGAATTGGGCCAGGGGATGGTGGTGCACGCCTTTAAGCTTAGCACTCTGAAGGTAGAGACAGGCTGATCTCTGTGAGTTTGAGGCCAGCCTGGTCTACAGAGCAAGTTCCAGGACAGCCAAGGTTATACCTTGTCTTGAAAAACCAACCAAATAGATAAACAAAACAAACAAGAAAGAAAGTTAGAGAAATAGGTTTTCATGGAGTCCCAGTCACCTACAAGTACCAAAGAAGCCACTGCTCAACCCAGGGCTGCCACAAGAACTCAGACATGCTCAGGCCCACATCCCAGATCAACATCATAGACAAACATTTAGGAGCCATCCCCTGCACCTGCACCTGTGCACTGGAAACAGGCAGCTGCTAGGAACCCTCCAATGCCCTGTCCTGTCGTTCCCCAGCAGGTTACAGACACTGAAATATTCCAGGAACCAATGACCAAGCTCAGGATGGTCTTACTTCAAAGGCTGAGGCCAGGTACCAGGACTAGTAAGACACCGGTCGTGGGTGCAAGGTCAAGCAGTCTTGACAGAGGTAAGTGTAAAACCCAAGGGATGTTTAATGGAGGATCAGGATGACAAAGTGATCAACTGCCAGTGAGCAGCACAGCCAGCAAGAGTCAGAGGAGAGAAAGAGGGAATGGGGACATGCAGAGAGCTAGTGATGCACAGCAGTGGGAGGTGTGGCTGGAGGGAAGAGCGGCTCTTCACACCCCACCCACACTGCCCCTCCTACACTCTAGGGAACACCATGGTGAGGGAGCAAGAAACTTTGGGGGGCTGGCCTTCAGAGACACAGCCTCCTTGGCAGTCCTGCCTCTGACCCCTGTATTAATTCACCCACCCTCATACTTTCCTGACCCCTGAGCCAGCAGAATACTCCAGATTCCCCAGAGTCCAGCACAGGCAGATACTCAGGCTGCCCAGTTGGCTCTACATGCACCTGGTGCCATAGCTCCCCAAGCTCCACGCAACTATACCATCCTGATTCTTAGCTTTCACCACCACCCTTCTCAACAGCTATGAGGTCATCACGTAAGGTCCCCACATTCCAGGTAAGGGAAACCATGGAGAGTGTTGAGCATTTGTCATGCTGACACCTCGTCAGTGGTGAGCCAATTTTTTCAGGCAAGTCCCTCTATTCTGCATGACTCCCCATGGGTGAAAAGGACAATGGTGACTCACCCAGCATAGACTAGGGGAAAGAAGCACTCTGGGACAAAAAAGCAAAGAGAGTGCTGTGTGACAGAACCCACTGGAGATCTGAGATGCATGCAGCACCAGGCTAAGTAGCAGACCTCATAAACAATCATTTGTGGATCAGAACTCAGGGTGTTCAGAGCTCTGTTAGAATGAAGCAAAACTATGTCACTGGTCAACCCAAGTTCCTTCGAAAGACCTGAACAGACACAGGGTGAAGTGAAGCACCCCTTTGCTGGGATCTGTTGCATGTCTGCTCCACATATGTGTAGCCATGACCCCAGGAGCCCCAGTCAACACTCAAACACAGTGTGTGCTGCTATTCCTAGGAACAAGAAGAAAACATTTTGCTGCCTTAAGTTTTAAACTTAAATCTCTAGAATGCTCTTCGAAGACGTGGAGAACTGCAGGGGAGAGAAAACAGTAAACCAAAACCAAACCTGCCTGAGAGACAAGCATAGCAAGAGTCAGAATTGCTTTCCTCAAAAGTTTTCTGAACCCTGGTGTTGTTTCAGTCAGTGGAAGTGAATTGGTAAGCAAATCTGTTTCTCTATACAGTTTCCATTAATAGAATATCAGTCTTTCCTCATCCCCACTCAATAAATGTCAAACAAACACTTAAAGAATACCGGTTTGATGGGGTGCCAAGTAGCTCCCTTGCCCAGACGTCCGTGTGCCTCAAGCTGGCCCCAGCTAGAAGCAACTACGAGTGGGTAGTGAGACCGAAGCCAGTGCTGCTGTCTCCACCCCACCCCACCCCCGTTGACATGGAGATTGGGGCAGGTGGCTGCAGAATGGGTAGGGAGAGGATGGCACACACGGCAGGTGGTTCTAAAGCAAACCGTCCAGGGCCTTGGAATGCCACAGGGAAGCAGGGTCACTTAATTTTTACTAATTTACATATACTTTACAATGGCACAAAGCTCACCCTTTGAAAGCATCCGGCCATCATCACCAGTGCTTATTAGTCTGTTCACAGGGTGGCACAGCCATCACACTATCTTAATCTGCAACACTTGTGTCCCTCTTTAAAGAAACCCAGTACCCACGAGTCACCGCTCATTCGCTCTTCCTCCAGCCCCTGGGGACCACTAATTTGCCTTCTGTCTGTGTTGATTTGCCTGTTTTAGACATTTTGCATCAATGGAGTCATACAGTGCGCGGCCCTTTTGCGTCTGGCTTCTTCTTCTAGGGCTGTGTTTTCAGAGACCATGGCACGTGACAGTATGCTATTTTTTTTCCTTAATGTCTTAATTTTTAACATAATTTTTTGCAGTGCCTATGACTGAACCCAAAGCCTCACCACTGCCAGGCAAGCCCTCTGCCTCTGAGCCATATTCCTAGCTTACTTCACTCCTTCTTATGACTGAACAACATTCTGCTGAATGGAGAGAACTCTCTTTGCTTCTCTGTGCATCTGCCTCTTGACATCTGCACGTCAGTGGCAATTAAGGAACCACAGCTGTGAGCACTCATGGACAAGTTTTTGTATGGATATGCTTCTAATCTTTCTTTCTTTTTTTTTTTTTTTTTTTCGTTTTTCAAGACAGGGTTTCTCTATGTAGCCCTGGCTGTCCTGGAACTCACTCTGTAGACCAGGCTGGACTCGAACTCAGAAATCCGACTGTCTCTGCCTCCCGAGTGCTGGGATTAAAGGCATGTGCCACCACTGCCCGGCTAATCGTTCTTAATCTTTAAATAAAATATAAAATTTAGTTTGCTCATTTGTTGTTGCACTGGGTATTAAACCTAGGACCTCAGCCGGGCAGTGGTGGCGCATGCCTTTAATCCCAGCACTTGGAAGGCAGAGGCAGGTGGATTTCTGAGTTCGAGGCCAGCCTGGTCTACAATGTGAGTTCCAGGACAGCCAGGGCTACACAGAGAAACCCTGTTTAGAAAACAAACAAAACCTAGGACCTCATGCATGATAGTCAGATACTCACCACAGGCTCATCCCCAGGCCAATGTCAGTTACTTCATTTACACCAAGGAATAAATACATCTCCATTTTGAAAGCTATCAAAACTCAACAGATAAATTGGGCACTGGGTGAGGTGAGTTCTTCTCTTGCCCCTGACGAACCTCCTTCCTCCACCCAGAGGCTGCCTCTATAACACCTTGCTTCATTGTGATGACAGTGTCTGGGAAGAACTAGGCAAGCAAATCAGGCCAGGGATAGTAAGTACACTACACAAGGTATGAGTCCCACGTGGGTACTCTATTCAGAGATGGACTTTAGCTTAGAAGCTGTTCTCTCTCTCTCTCTCTCTCTCTCTCTCTCTCTCTCTCTCTGAGAGGCTGTAGACAGATGGGCTCTGAAGTCAGGTTCTACCACATCCAGGTTCTGAGGCCTCAAGTGAGGATCTGAGACTCTCTGGGACTCAGTTTTCTTATCTGAGAGAATGGCCACTAGTACAGACTTCAGGCATCTTCAAGAATGAGTCTGTGAGTACAACAACTTAGCACCTTGCTGGGCACATACTATTGCTACTTTCATTCCCTCATGTACACATGGACACACACCAGACCTTGATGTGAGAGCCCAGCACATAGCCACTTCTGAGCAGGGGGCTCAGATAGTTAGGGAGCTGAGCATTACCCCTAGTTCCCTAACTGTATGCCCAGTTCCTCACATACCATCCCAGTTCTATGCCTACCTCTAACCCCCTTGGGACAGGGTCTCAGTGTATACCCCTGGCTAGCTTGTAACTCATTATGTAGATGAAGCTAGCCACTAACTCACAGAGATCATCCTGCTTTTACCTCCTGAGTGCTGGGATGAAAGGCAGGCAGCACCATGCCGCAGCTCTCTTTTGAGGTCTGAGCCTCTGTGTTCTCCATGAGTCTAGTTCCTAGCCTTCCACCATGTCACCTCTACCCCTACCTGAGACCAGGAAGCGCCTGCCTCTAGTACCTCATGCCTGGGCAGGTTGGCTGAGCATCTCACTGCTTGGCTCTCACAGCCAAGTGAGTCTTCTGTACCCACTCACCCACCATAGTGTTTCAGAGCTGAGCTGTTCTTTCTCAGGCCCAGTGTGCTGCAGACAGTGGGGACTCTCAAGACCTTCAGAGTGGAGAGCCCTCAAACGCGGACTGTTGGGAAGCCGTGAGGAACTCATATCCTCTCAGCTGGTAAATGGTCAGCTGGCAGAGCTGAAG
This sequence comes from Rhynchomys soricoides, assembly GCA_019843965.1. NCBI lineage: Eukaryota > Metazoa > Chordata > Mammalia > Rodentia > Muridae > Rhynchomys > Rhynchomys soricoides. Next base: position 1,728,418 of record JADRCH010000214.1, on the reverse strand, counting down.
CATGATCCTGGGAGCTGGAAAAGGGACCCAGCAATGTTTCCTTGAGAGTGCAAGAGTTCATGGGGGAAAAACCCAGCGCGAACGCGCGCGCACACACACACACACACACATACACACAGAGGAACACATAGCAAAAAAGAGAAATTCTTAGCCTGCAGCAGTTGGTAGCATTATGTAAAATCCCAAGCTCACAAAAATATCATTTGGATGATAAAAAGTTAAATTTAGCTAAGTACAGAGTGACTAATACTATGAGGGAGAGGCAGCACCCCCAGCTGCCTGGAGCTGATTCAGCTGGCTTTTAGAAACTTCTGACAAGTAACCAGGGCCCGGTGGAGCACAGAATAACAGATTATGTAATGAGAGGCACAGCCTGCAGCAACACAGAACAGTGCCAGTGGGAGACTATGGCCGTCTTCAGGGGAAGCACTGGGCCCGGCCTGAGATGAGCCACCAGGACCCTCTCTCAGAACGCAGACTCAGGGATTCGGTGTGCTTCAGAAGCATCCATCAGCCAGCAGTGCCAGCTCTTGAACAGGTCTGCAAAGCCCTTTTCCAGAGTGCTCACGGCAGACTGCTACTTGGATGGCCTTCAAGAAGCCATCTTGTGATGTCCCTTTCTTTTGAATGGCCCTTTGGCCTGTTGTAACCAACAGGGTGGGCTGGACGTAACACCGGGCCAGGTTTGAACCCCCATCTTGAGAAGCCTAACTAAAAACCAAAGACAGGTATGCAAACAGGTGTGTCTCCACTTAATTCACAACAGCACTCTGTCCAACAACTAGAAGCTGGTCCAGATAAGTAAAATGTGGTCATCAATTCAGAGCACATCCATTGTAAAAAGGATTCCTTTAAAAAAGGAATTCAGCTACAGCCTACAATACCTGAAAATATTCTGCCAAGTGAATTAAGCTGGTTACGAGAGGATAAATATCATCCATTCCATGAGATAGCCAAGGCAGTCAGACTGGTAGGGACAGACAGGAGAGTCAAGGGGTCATGAGGCTGAAAGGGAGGGAGTAGGGAGACAGAGTGATCTGTGAGTTTTAGTTTCCCATGAGACTGTTCAGTGGGAGAATGAGTGCCCAGCAAGAAGAATACACTTTAATACCACTGTGTTGCACACTTTAAAATAGGGGCTCAGTTGCGTGTTTTATATGCATTATCACAATGGGAAAAATAAGAAAAGGAGGAAGCAGAAGAGGTAGCTGTGGCCTGGATGCGGCTGACTCTGTGCTCTGGTGATAGCAACAGCCACTTGGGAAACCAGTTCCCTGAAGGTCACCGAGCTGGGAGAAACCTGCCTCAGACATGGGCAGCAGATGCATGCAGGGAGCCCCTGCTGGTGCTGCCAAGCACTAGCATGGTCACTCTGTCACAGGAATTGTGCCACTTGGAAGTGGGGTTTCCAGCTCAAGTCAAACTATTACAGCTGACACTAGAGTACAGAGCTGTTGCAGTTGCCAAGTCCTGCACCTCAGAGTTGCCACCTCAGAAGCAAACACAAGAGGCTAGCGTGTGAGAGTTTTGGGCCACAGTTAGGTAGCAACAGACAGCTGGTGTGATGTAGCTGAGGGGTTTGCAGGAAATTCTGTTCCTAACAGGAGACTAGGGCAGACCTTTCGTCCTCTTCAGAACACATGAGTCACTAAGAGGAGCCCATGCCTTAGTGAGGCTTGGGAAGAGGCTGACTTTCCACACTCTGCATCCCAGTGGGCTGGGTGCTGGACCGAGGCTGGGTGCTGAGGTCTCACAGCTGCACTGAAGCTCAGTTCTCTAGTGACCCGGTGGAGCAGCCAGGCCATCTGCTCACTAGCTCCAGCTCTTTGTCCTCATGTGTTGCACTGTCCAGAGTGGGGACTTGAACACCGTTGAAGTGTGACACTGGTAGGACTTCCTGTGCACAGTAGGTGATCCTTAGTGTGGGGCTGAGACGAGGGTCCCAGCTAGAGACTCTGTGTTAGTCAGCTCCGTCTGTGCCTCCGTTCCCTCATCTTCTGAGCGTGACTGTGACCCCACTCAGCTCCCACCTCCCACAATGCTATAATCCTAACAGAAGGGAGTGTGGATGCGTGATCCAAACCCCAAGCTGACTCCAGGGGAGACCTTTCATGTGAAAGAACCATGGGTCCCTGATTTACGTTGTGGAAACCAGATCCAACTCGCTGACAAAAAGGAGTGACAATGATGCTAGGCATGGGGACAAATGCCTAGAATGCTGCTCACATGTGAGAGGCTGAAGTAAGAGCCAGTCGGAAGCTACATAGTAATAGTAATATCTCTCTCTCTCTCTCTCTCTCTCTCTTTCTCTCCCTCCCTCTTCACAAGACTAGGAAGTTGGTTGTTGATATCAAACTGGACACTTGGTAATCATACTAGAAGCACATGCTAGGACCTTTGTTTGTGATCTTCACTACTCCCTGGTTCCAAACCACTTATAGCCTATGTTCACTCCATGAGATGACAGCAAACAGGGAAAGGAACATCTGCACCAAGATCCCTAGTTGAGGGTAATCTGCACACTTAGTTGTGTGCTTCTTGGTAAACAAAACAAAGACAGAAACAAGCTGGCCCACAGAGCTCTGGCACATTAGAAAGCAGTGGCTCATGAGAAGCAAACCTTGTGTTGGTGATGAGCTGAGGGCAATACGGTGCCTCTTAGGGATAGGTGCCTCCTCAGGATCTGGGAAGGACTAGCCAGAGACATGCGTACACCTTCCAGGTGACAGGGGTATCTTTGCAGTCCTGCCTGTGACCTGACTGGCTGTCAGGGGCTCCTCATAGTTATTCTTCTTCCTTGCTAGTGTCAACACAGCAGCACTGTGGTAATGATGGGAAATATTTACATACCTCACCACTGATGGGTTGTTTGGACCATCTGGCTACTGGATGTGCTAAGTATTTGTCAAACACATGGCCCTTCCACGAACACTGTGCTGGAGGCCTGACCATAAAGACTGAAATGGCAGCCCATCACTCTCTACCATGGAGAACAAGAGAGGCCATCTCTTATTTATGTCCTATTTATGTCTCTGTGACTTATGCCCATGGGAAGCCTCAGTCACCTGCAGCTTGGGAGCAGGGCCCCAGGAAGGTGGCTTCCACCCCTGATGTAAGTGAGCTCAGTGTTCATGACAGCCAAGTTCCAGCTGAGGGCCTCTACAGTAGTCAAGTGCTCCAAATGAGGTTCCATGTGGCCAGCCAGCAGAATGACTGCAGGGGATGGCTGGGAATTCTCAGAGCAAATCAGTTCCATCCTGACAACAGTTTCTGTCACTTTCCAACATGGCTCAGGCTTCACAGCTGCAGCTAGTGGAGAATGGGAGTGTTAGCCTTGCCCAGTGGGAATTTCTTTGTCTGTCCACATCCTTGCCAAGTTCTACCTCCATCCTGGACCCATAGAGCTTTTTTTTTCCTGGGTTGACGTCAATTTTTTCTCCTTCTTCTTTTTAAGTTTAGGGTGTTGGGTGGGTTGTTTTATTATTATTTTCTTAATTTTAGTAAAGGCAAAAAAGCTCTTCTCAGTGCCTGTTCTAAAGTAGCAATTTTCTTAATGAGAAGCACATGCTTGCCACCCACATGAGGAGGCTGTGTCAGTGCTGATCCCAGTGCCCCGGGAATGTGGCAAGTCATGTCACCTCCCTGACAGCTGGTGAGTCAAGGGGAGCTGCTGTCCATGTGTGCTGCATGGCCAGCCGGGGCTTACCTCAGGCACTGGCAGGGGGTGCACTAGCAGGGGAGGCCTGGCCATGCTTCTTCACATATGAGCCCAAAGCAACACTTGTTCCACCTATAATATCAAGTGATCCTCCACGAAGCGAGATATGGTGGTAGCCTGCCTGCAGTCCCAGCACTTGGGAGGCTGAGACAATAGAGGTCAAGGCCAGCCAGGGCTGCACAGCAAGTTCCCACTCAGCCTAAGCTACTAAGTGAGACAGTGTCTCAAACAGAACAAAATAAAAAACCAAAAGGAAGTCACTGCTTGAAGGAGAGAAAGAATAAACTTCTCCAAGGCTGATTCTGCCCCTGTAGGGGTAGTTAGTAAACAGTGGGCAGAGTCTTTGATTCATTCTGGGAAACAGTTATTTCAGAACATCCAGAAGTAATAATGGTCTTAATAGACTATCATAAAATAAGCCCCAGGCATGGTGGCTCATGCCTGTATTCCTGGCACTCCCGAGGTGGAGGCAAGAAGATCTCAGGCCAGTCTGAGATAGAAAGTTCCAGGCCAACCTGGAACACTCTGCCTCAAAAAATAAACAGTCCAGGTGGTGGTGGTACACATCTTTAATCCCAGGCAGAGGCAGGCAGATCACTTAGTTTGAGGCCAGCCTGGTCTACAAAGTGAGTTCTAGGACAGCCTAGGCTACACGGAAAAAACTCTGTCTCAGGTAAGAAAGAAAGAAAGAAAGAAAGAAAGAAAGAAAGAAAGAAAGAAAGAAAGAAAGAAAGAATAGAAAGAAAGAATAGAAAGAAGCAAACAAACAAGCAAAGCACTCTTGTGAGACCAGAAAATAAATGTGCTGTAGTCCGACAGCTCTGACTCCCTGGGTTGTGTGGGTTTGGATGGCACCAGCTTCCCGGAATCTGTTTTGGCTATAAAGTGGCCATACTGTTCTAACTATTTCTTTTTTTGTTTGTTTGTTTTTTTCGAGACAGGGTTTCTCTGTGTAGCCCTGGCTGTCCTGGAACTCACTCTGTAGATCAGGCTGGCCTCGAACTCAGAAATCCACCTGCCTCTGCCTCCCACTGCTGGGATTAAAGGTGTGCGCCACCACTGCCCAGCCTAACTATTTCTTGGGTACTGGGATAAGCCAACTCAAGTCAGGGGTCTCTGTATTGAAACACCCCATGGAAAGTAAGTGGTCTTCCCCTTTGCTTTTCTCTTTGCAATGGGTGGGATCCACAAACCTCCCCTACAGGCAAGGTAGCTGAGTCCCATCCACATCTGAGACAATTCCTGTCCATTCTAAATGAGTACACAGCTGGTCATGGCACAGCACTGAGGCTTAGTGGCAGTGAGGCAACAAGTACAGTGTGGGTAAGAGCTTTCACTGACAGAACACCTTCAGCACGGCGGGCAGCTGTGAGAAGCCAATATATCTCCAAGAAGCTTCTCCTTGCAGCTTGGAACCCTGAGCCCAGAAGAGGGGAGTACCCATGAGCAGCTGCTCTAAGCCATGGTGGGGTTCTAAATAGACACCTGCTCTGCCCATCTGCATCTAGAAGAGCCAGGCAAATGCTCTTTTTATACATCATATCTGAGCCGTGGGGAAAACATGAAAACCAGGAAGAGGACTGTGCCCAGGTCACTAGGAGCTTCTCTTGTGTCAGGCTCCAGAAGGCTTGGCAGCTGGCTGGAGCCACACTTGCAAACAGTAGAACTAGGCAGGCTAGGCCTTCCTGTTAGGGCACAGGACCCCAGGCCATGGAGGCTCAGCTGACCCAGACATTTACTTTTTGGGGTGCCTTCTTCAACTCTGGTATCACTGGATTGTCTACATCTCCAAACCTGACCCTAGGGAGTGAATGAGCTCCAGAGTTGGCCAAGTTCTAACCAATTAAGGAGGGCCAAGAACCACCAAGCTGGCCAAGCTGAGCGCTCTGTGCCTTCTCTTCAGCCAGGTCTTTTCTATTGCTTCCTATCCCTTTGGGCAGAAGAGGAAGGCACTAGTGAGTTGTGGCTTTCATGTGAGCGATGGAACACATACTGCACTGGCCATGACCAAGTGTACAGTTCAGTGGCACTAAGGTCATTTATCATGTTGTGCAACCACTGTGGCCACCACTCTCTGTCTTTAGAGACTTCATCCTCCAGACTGAACTCTGTCCTCATTAAACACAAGCTAACCATACACTCCAGCCCCAACTCCTGGTGACTTTCATGAACTTTTGTAGCACTTTACAATATCCTTATTTGGAAAATTAGCTTTAATTTTACAGGTCTTTGTAACTCAAGCATATGGAGGGTCCTCCTAGGTACATATGGAGGGTCCTCCTAGGTACATATGGATATGGGGGTCCTCCTAGGTACATATGGATATGGGGGGTCCTCCTAGGTACATATGGCCCTCACACATGTATTCCTGGAAGAACATTTTATCAGGCTAGAACACTGGGGACTCAGAAAGCTCCAGCTGTTTCTTAGACGTCTTGTGATGGACAAACTGACAGAGGAGAGGCAGGGTCCAAGAAGTCCCTTCCCTGACTCTTATGAAGAAGGAAGCTTACAGGCTAGTCTGAAGACAAGACTCCTGAACATAAAGGCCCCCTCTATTGTATACACGTAGGTCTAATGGACAGGGCAGCTTTTGCCTGCTGACTGCAGCTTGCCTTCTGAGTGGACAAGCCCCTCATCCAGGACTTGTCTTAGATTTTCATTTTACTTAAAACTTCTTTCCTTATCTGGGGTTTTAAGGGTAAAAACCAACCCCTCCTATTCACACGCCATATGTCGCAGTGCAGGCTGACACTACTTTTGTGGGAACAATTCAGCCACAAGGGTCCTAGGTAGAAGGAAAATACCCACACTGACTTGGGCATGCAGCCTCTGGAACTGTGTTCCCCAGCCAACAGGGCATCTGCATGAGAACCGTGTAACCCAGGTACCCTTGCTTAGTACTACCCTGAACTCCATGAATACACATCTCAGAAGGGTTCATCTGTGGAACACAAAGCTGATCATCTGAGAAATCTGGCAATGCTAAATGCAGCAACACTTGGGTAAGTTCAAAATGCAGTGCATAAGAGTAGACAGCTGTTTCTGTCCTTTAAAACAACACATATTGATATATGCAGAGACTGTCTTGGAAAGAACACACATACACATATTCACACATAAACATAATACATAGACACACATACAACATGTAAACACAATTACACATATAAACACGCATACATGCATACAATAAGCACACACACTTATACATAAACACACACAAACACACACACAAAGCTGTTACCCATCATTGTCCCTGGAGAGGAAAATTAAGACACTGAAGACATGGGTGGTAAGATGTCTGGCGTTTGCACTCGGAGCATAAAATGTATTGTTTATCCAAGCAATTTCAGAAAAAACATTAGACCTTCCTATTTTATTGTTTCTATAGTATATACGTTTTAGTTCCATAAAGCACAGACAAAATCAAATTTATCTTTGGTGTCACATGTCATGCATAACTTTCTCAATATTCTGCCATATGTTTTTTAAAAATGAATGAATGAGCAAATAATTAATGAATAGCAAAGAAAAACATTGGAAAAATCATGTTCTTTAGATACCAGAAAACTTGAAATCTTACGTTGCTAAAGAAGGCAAGGTGGCTTCTGAGGCATGAATAAGATTCAAGGTATTAAAGGAGATACAGACCACTAATGGTACAATTAACAGACCTTTACATTGACTTTTTAAATAGTTATCTTAAAGTGCTGACTTTTAATACTTGTTTTTGAAATAGCAGAGCAAAGCTAGATATGGTAGCACACACCTGTAATCCCAGCAGTTGGGAGGTGGAGGCAGGAGGATCAAAAGCTGAAGGCCAGGCTACGTTACAAGTTTGTGGCTAGCTTGAGCTACGTGAAACCTTGTCTCAACACTCTGACCCTCATCAAGGAAGGAGGGAAAGAGAAAGAAGGAACTGAAGGAAGGTGAGAGAGTGGGAGGGGGCACAAAATGCAAAGAAAATAATACATGGTTCAAATATCTTCAAAGTACAGCTATAGCACAGGACCTACTCCATCATAGTAGCCTCCTGGAGGGTCAGAGAAACATCCTGATTGAAAAAAAAAAAAAACGGAGGGAGAGAGAGAGAGAACACTAGGGAGAAGGCTAGGCCATTGAGAAAGGAAGTATTGGGTCCTAGTGAGCCCTGGAGGGCACACACTGACCACTCATCTGTGGTCTCAGAGAACAGTCTAGCTTGTGATGAGGGGACATTACCTACCATTCCATACCTCCCTTCAGTCACATGATTCAGCTGTCAACTGAACTATCTCCAGTGGTCCCTACTAATTAAAAGACAGGTAAGAAATGCTTTTGAGAAAGATCAGGAAAACGGTTAAGAAATGTGATGGGCTGGCTGGCAAGGTGCTCTTGCACAGATGGTGCAGTGGCAGTAGCTGCTAACTCTGCTTTTCAGCAGTAGGTAGTAATCCACCCTGCTTCTCTCACTTGGCTCTCCTGAATACACTGTACACCTTTCCAGACTACACAGTAGCATTAAATTGCCAAGGCCCTCAAAGCCAAAGGGATATTCTGAGACCTACTCTGGGATGGAGCATGGTTTATCTTTCCCAGAATTGCATCCATCATCCAGAACTGAGATAATGGATATCTGGCTTCTGTGATGATGACTATTAAGAGCACAAATATGTTCTAGAACATTCTGAGAGACTCATCAGAACTCCATTGGGAGATCTGGAGCACTCTGCACTATAGCCTGCATATGACTGCCCCTAGGTCTGCTAAGATCTGGAGTCCCAGGAGGCAGCTGGTCAAATTGCCTGAATGTCACTCTTATTAACTGGAAAATGGAGCCCCCATCTCCTGACACCCAAGCGAACAGGTGTCAGAGGTCTCTTCCCCACCGAGTTCACCAACCAGTTTCTGCTGACACACTGGAAGACAACGGCAGTTGTTTACTTATCTCCTAACTGGCTGCCATGTTGTCTGGCTACTGCACGGCTGATCGTCTTCTAGTTTATCTACTTTACAAACCCAAGACAAGTGTATCCACATAAAACATTAATTTTTAATTAATTTTAAAAACCTCTTTTCTAAGAGTTATGTGTGCTTCTCTGTTCCAGACTATTTTATTGCTTGAATCTAGGCTAGTGACTAATAAAGGGAAGGGTGTTTGCCTTAAAACAGACATTTGCGGTCATTTCGTGTCTCTAGCTGCACCCCCGGGGACCCTGCCTGTCTTGCTGCAATGCCCAGGAGCGGCTGCTCCTCAGGCCTGCTTTGGAATCTGCACTAGAGTGTTCAGTTGGTTCATGAAGGGGAGTGAGCACTGACGGGTGATGTTATCACGCAGAAGGCTTCACCTGCCCCTTGGTTTCTGTCTTTCAGAGTAAAAAACTTAACTTATCAAATGTTATGCTATCACTTACCCAAATCATCTTCACAGTTTTGGTTCCTTTTTTATTTTTATTTTCTTTCACTTAGTAGGTTGCCTAATGTTTAATCATCTTTTACATTTATGAGGCTGTAACAAGTCCTGCGCTGAACATTCCACTGAGAAACATAGGGAGATGCAAAGAAAGGAAGAAGCTTTGCTGCAGAAGACAGGAAAGGAGCCCAGGGAAACCAAAGCAGGTGCGCAAACATGCACATGCCTGCACACCATGGGGACAGCCAGCTAGCTCTTGTGAGCTGATGCACCATCCACCAGGCACAGTGAGGACCCTAGACATAAATCAAGCTAGTCACAAAGGGTTTCCTGCAGGAGGTGGTACAGATAATAGGGCAAAGAGGCAAGATTGGCGGCCTATGGATTGGAGTTCAGTCTCACAGGCCCCAAGGCCTACTTCTCATCTACAGTTTTCTCAGCTGGGAAACAGTGGAGATCAGTACAAACTGTAAGGGACTGTGGGCAGCAGCCACTTCAGACTTGTATGCTGAGGCTGAGGTTCCAAGAGGGAGCTGATCTGTCCAAAAGTCAAAGAGCCATTCTGATCTCCTTGCCTCTAAGGGGAAGGGATGAGAAACCAGTGAGACTCTGAAGCCAGAAACAGAAAAGAACACCCTGCAAGTCATGATTCCCTGAGACAAGTGCTGGGGATCCTAGCTAGAAAAAGGGCTGAGTCTGAGGGTGGTCACTATGCTCGGCTCAGCCCAGTGGAGAAGGGAAAAATGGAGAGAACCTAGAACCACCCACCTTACACGTAGGTCGGAGAAATGCACCTACTTAAGCACACATCAACAGCTGTGCAAGGGTAACCGCTCACGCGCATTCAACCGTTTATCTAACAAGCTGAGTAGTGTTGCCTCAAGTTCATGTTCTCAGAAACACAGCTTTGGACATAGGGTCTTGGAAGGTATAATTAGCTAAGGTGAGGTCACAGTCAATAGGGTAGGTCTTAATCAAGTGTGACTGGATTCAGTCCTTATAAGAAAACAGACAGGGCTTGGTCTTATACTAGTGGTAGAATACAAGTCTAGTATTCATGAGGTCCCGGGTTTAACCACCAATATTGCTCAGCAGGTAAAGGGACTTGCACCAAAATTGATGATCTGAATTTGATCCCCAGAACAAGAATCAACTCCCATAAGTTGTCCTCTGACTGCCACATGCATGTCATAGAATGTACATGCATGTGCATGCACACATACACAACAAATAAGTAAATAAAGTTTAAAACAACCAAAACAGAATGACACAAAGGGAGCAATCCATGTGGTGACAAGACAGTGTAGCAGTGGTGGCGCACGCCTTTAATCCCAGCACTTGGGAGGCAGAGGCAGGTGGATTTCTGAGTTCGAGGCCAGCCTGGTCTACAGAGTGAGTTCCAGGACAGCCAGGGCTATACAGAGAAACCCTGACTCGAGAAAAAAAAAAAAAAAAAAAAGACAGTGTAGCTGTGAGTCTGCAAGTCCCAGCCATCAGTGGCAACTAGGAGGAGGCCTAGGTGGGGCACCTTCTCTCTGCAGTCTCAGGAAGGTGCAGCTCATCCAGCATTTGGACTTCTGTGTGGAATGAATTCTGGGTGTTGGAGATCACCCAACTTCTGGTACTTAGTTATGGTGCCCTGAGATGCTAACAAAAAGGCACACAAGAGACTAGTCACTGCAGTTTGCCCTTCAGGGGCTCTAAGAGACAGGGAGAGTCTGGTTCCATGTGGTGACCCTTCCCCTACCATGATCTGCTGCCAGTCTTGTCTTCCCTGTACCTGAGGTCCTAATGAGAAAAGAAGACTCACTTGGCTGTGACCACTCCCAGAAAGATTGGTGGCCTGGCTAGGCCCAGCTGGGTACTCTCTCCCTTGCTCCTTTAAGCCTCAGGCCAAGCCAAAAGTGGGAGAGAACACAAAGGCTCTGAGGGAGCACGAGAACCACTAAGGGTGTCCCAGGTCTGCAGCAAGGCTCCCCAAGCTGTCTACATCACCTACATCCAATGTCCCAGCCAGCATCCTGTGCTCCCCAGCAGTGCTATCTTCCACCCACTCTGAAGCTGGGGACCCTGGCAGGGGCCGTGGGCAGCTGGCATCTGCTCTTTGAAAAGGTATTTATCTTTCCACTTGCTGAGGGCAAACGAGTGCCATAAAAGGGCATGCCCAATGTCAGGTGCAGAAGTGCTCCCCAGAGACAGATGTTGTTCCCACGGGCATGAGGCTGCTAACTGCCAGGACTGCCCTTGAAGAAGAACCTGGGCCCTGCTGTGCAGGAGGTCTCAGGCATCATCTAGCCCATGAGCACAGGGGTTCTAAGAATATCAGGGCCAAGTCCCTGAGCTTGAGATTTCTATTTGTTTTCTTTCTTTTACCATTTCATCATTTTAAGTTTATCATCCAGCAGCCTTCAGTGCAAACATAAGGCTGTGTGGCCACTGCTGCTATTCTAGAACATTTCATCGTCCACTAAAACAGTTCCCAGCTTCCCTCCACACTGACCCCTGCTAACTACCAGTCTACTTTCCACCTCTAGTCTGGGACTGACAGTGAATGGGGTGGGTCACATGATATTGACCTTGTGTGGCTGTCTTCTTTCACTTAGCAGATCCTATCAAAGCTTCATCCCTGTGTAGTGAGTTAACACTCCATTCCTTTTTATGGCTGAATGTTCCACCATATGCATGGACCATGTTCTGTTTATCTGGTGCTGGAAAGTCCAAGCTGTACCTCTTGGTTATGATCTCGTGGACCCTAAGTTGCTGGGGCCTCTGCTTTTGCTTTTCACAGGGTGGCCTGTGCAGTGGACCCACAGCTGCTGCAGCATCTTACATCCCACCAACTCCTCCACATCCTCTCTAACACCCGCCTTACTTTATTTTTAGACCTTGAACAGATACAACTGACAGGATGTGGCTCCATGACCCACGGTGGCCAGGAATCCACAATAGACCGGTAACCACTTAGCACAGGACAATGTTGGTGTAGTCAGGAGGATTCACTTCAAGACTCATTGGCTGTGTGACTCTGGACAAATACTTCTCTGAGCTTCAGCTATTACTGCTATGGGAAAGAACCTTATGTGGAAGTGTCACATCCCCCTGGAGCAAGACTGTGACTGGCCCTAGCATCTTACCATAAAGTCTGTAGGATGACACATAAGAGGTAGGGTAGGCTGTTTCCTCATTCTTTGCCTCATCTTTTACAATTAACACGAAAAGGGCAAGAATGTTTTCTCTTCCATCTCCTTTCTCTGCCCTCAAATAGAGGACAAAAGAAAAGACAAAGAAAAGCAAGGAGTGGGAGGAGTCTAGACGTTCTCCTGAGGACGACCTTAGCCACACACTTGTCCACATATACACAGGTACACACACACACACACACACACACACACAGCCATATGGCCCTCATCCCTCATCATAAACTCAGTTTCCCCAATCATGTCATCAGATCCAAGAAAGTAGGGTGTGAATTCTGTGAAGACAGGAAGGTCTAAAGAGGTGAAGCAGTCCCCCCAAGATCACAGGGCATCTCTCAAATGGGGTTTCTACTCTTCTCTATCAGTCTAGCCAATACAAGAGATAGCTGTGGGTGCTGTCCACACATAGGGCCACACCTAGAGACAACCCTGCGGCCATTACTCTGTCACTGTGCCTACCTCTGTGGTGTGCCAGTGCCTTCTCTCCCTCTCTTTCCTACTCCTTCAGAGAAAGAAAGAGAGAGAGAGAGAGAGAGAGAGAGAGAGAGAGAGAGAGATTGTTAATGCTGACCAAGGTCCTGACTGAGAAGTCCCAGAATGGAAGCAGCCCCCTGCTGTCCCCTCTGCTAGTGGAGGCATGTATCCTTATGGGCCACTAGCTGATATCTCCATAGTGACAGAGTGACACAGGCAGTAGGCTAAAAATAGCACCTCTACCTGATGAAAGCCCTGCCTGTCCAGTTCCGGCTGCGTGGGACTCTGAAAAGCTTGGGAACCAAGATCTCAACAAGAGAGGCCCTTAGGCCATTAGAAGGGCAACAGCACACTCAGCTCCTCCAGGGACACAGCTCAGCCAAGGTCCTGAGCTAATGGGCTCTGTGTGGGTGGCCCCAGAAGGCCTGCAGTCACCAGCATTCTTGTTCTTGTGCAGGCAAACTCCTCTTCTCAGCAGGCCAGCCCAGCGCAGGAGCTCCTCTCAGCTTTGACGGTGAGAAGCATTCTCTCTCCCCAGCTGTGCTCTGTGACAGTTCTCACAATGCTCCGATGCTCTGGGCAGATCCTGAAGGAAGCCCAGCAGGCTACTTAGTAGGTAACCCCAAACTTGTTCAACCCCAAAATGGGTACTCAAGATGGTAAGGTGACCAAAACAATAGGTCAGTGCAGAGCTCAGTGCAGGGCAGCCAGCATTTGGGACCAGGAGGCAGGGACCCTGAGGACACTGCCTTCCCCTTGGCCTCAGCATTCTCTTCTCCACAATAGACTGACTTCAAAGGCAACTGTGTGGTAAAGTAAGGACATGGCATGGAGCAAATGGCACAAAAACACACAGTGCCACGCTTGGCGGGGTGAGAGAGACCCCTGTGAATGGACATTTCCATGTGTGGAAGCTGTTAACTGGACAATGCCAGATCAGCCAGAACATCACACACAGATACCAAGCTTAGCCTGTTCCAGGAGAGCCCAAAGGTAAAAGAGAGATGCCTTGGACAGAGTCTTTGCCAGCACAGGACCACAGTGGCAAACAACAGCTTCCTGTGTCACTAAAAACCAAACGGGTAGGTATAAAGCTCAGTGCTACACTTGCCTAGCATGGTTAGTGCCCTTCTCAATCCTCCTCACTGAGGGGAGGGATGTGCTTTTTGGTTTTTTGATATTTTTAAGGTTCATAGCCAGGAAATACCACTTTTCTAAAGCTACTTGATTATTTAAAAGCATTTATTTTATATATATATATATATATATATATATATATATATATATATATATGAATGAGAGTGTTTTGCCTAAATGTATGCCTGTGCCCCATGTATGTGCCTGGTGCCCTCAGAGCTAGAAGGGGGCAACAAAGCCCCTGGGACTAGAGTTGCAGATGGTTATGAGTCACCTTGTGGGTGCTGGGAATTGAACCTGGGTCCTCGGGAAGAGCAACTCTTAATTGCTGAGTTATCTCCCCAAGCCCTATTTAAAGCCTTTTAAAGGTGATTGAGAAACATTCTCAAAGTGAGACTACTTCACATGTCCCCTCAGATTTTCAAATGTATGATGTTACAGACTTCAGTTTCCATGCCATCAAAGCTTTCCGCCTGTTATAAACTTCCACCCCACCCCCACCAGCAACCACAGTTCGCTCTGGTTCTCTGAGCCTGGCCTCTCTCCGTACATTTGCCTCTGTGGAATCATGCAGTACTTTCTGTGACTCACTTGCTTCAATTAGCAAAATGATCTCAAGTTTAATCTGCACGGTCCTATATCACATATCCATCCTGGGTTTACACGTTTTATCTGACAGACTGTAAAACTATCTTTTAAATTGTCTTTGTAAATTTACCATGAACGTATATTACTTTGAAATTCTTTTAATGATTTAACTATATGTCTGTATGTGGGTGGCTGATCCTCCTGAATCAGGAATTCTAGGCAGCAGAGCCTAATGTGGGCACTGAGAACTGAACTGAGGTCCTCTGCGAGAGCAGGAACTGTTCTTAACCACCAAGCTCTCTCCAGCCCTGAAAGTTTTTAAAACTAGAAAAATAAATAAAAATTTAACCTAGGACCAAAGAAAGAGGCCACTTGCTCCTCTCTTGTATGCTGCCTCCCTCAGTCTCAACCTGACTCTCCATCTGTGTGACCTTGGACAGAGCTGCCCTCCCCTTCCTCTTCTGTGTAATCTCTAACATGGATTCCTAGCATGACTATGCTATAGTAAATCTATAAACAGCCTTAAATTCTTCAGCAGAGCATGGTGAGTACACCTAGCCATTCTTCATGGTCTGAGTTAATCATTAAATATCCTTAACCATGAATGGGAAACACAACTGGCCTCACTGGCCACTGGTAATGGACTTCCCAAGTCACTTGTTCCTCAGGCACATGGATAATTAATTAGGGCAATGAAAGCAAGTGTGACTTTGTGAATTCCAGACTGACTTCCTGCTCCCACTCAGCTCCCCCAGGCTAGTGATGTCATGTAATTCTCTTGGCTACCTTTCCTGAGCACCAAAGGACAATGACCCAGTGAAATGTGCCCCTGTATTCCTTATCATTACCTGCTGGGAATCAGTAAAAACTCAGGCCACTGAGAGCTAAGATACCTGCCTCCTTCTGCACCTTGCTCCAGGTCCTTAGCATGGGAAGGAGCCTTCATAGATCCACGTCGTAGGTGGAGACCCTGCAGAATGCTCTGATGGTGAGACTGAGACCTACCAACCCTCATACCTGTGATATAAAAGCCTGTATACACCCGATCAAGATGACAGTGCACATACAAAGCCACCCTCATAGACAATCTGCTGTCCAGAATCCTTAGAGGTGGATACAGAAGCCAAGGCACAGGGAGGTGTGATTATCAAAGGCCACCCACCTCTAGTTCTCGGCCTCCTGGCCAAGTATGACTTTTTTCCTTTTGGTTGTTGTTTTGGGCTTTTGTTTGTTTGTTTTTCAAGACATCGTTTCTCCATGTAGCCCTGGCTGTCCTGAACTTGCTCTACAAACCAGGCAGGTGTTGAACTCAGAAATCTGCTTGAGTGTTCTTGAGTGCTGGGACTAAAGGGGTGTACCACTACCGGGCTCAGTTTTCAACTAGAAGTAAACCAAAGTCAAAATCTCACTGACCCAGAAACATCCAAATAAAATGTGGCCTGTCTATACAATGTTGGTCACCCCTTAAAAGGCAGGCAATTGTGGTATATACTATAAGTGATCCCTGAGGCCATGACACCAAGTAAAAGAAGCTAGTCCCAAAATGAGGCATGATGTCACCAACATGACATCCCTATAGTATCAAACCCATAAAGGCAAGAAGTAGAGGAGTAGTTGCCACGGGCTGGGGAGGAGGGTGAGGAACTATTTAATGGAGACAGAGTCTTAGCATGGAAGATGAAAGACTTCTGTGGCTGGATGGTAGTGATGGCTGCACAGCTACCCAAGTCTTCCGGCTGTTAAACTGTACACTTAAAATGATCAGAGTGACGGACTTTATACTGTGTATTCTGTCACAGGAAAAAAGGACTGAGCCACTGACATATGTACAGCCCAGTGGCACTGAACATATGATGCTGAGTGACAGAGGAGCCAGGCACAAAAGGTCATACACTATGTGCTTCTGTTTACAGAAGATGTCCAGAGTAGGTGACTATGGAAACAAGAGCCCATTCATTGTTGTCAGGGGGCCGGAGAATGGGGGCTGCCAATGGGGATGGGGTTCCCCTTTTAAGGGGTAGAGTTCTGGAATGAAAAAGAGGATGGATGTAGTAAATGTCACCAGTTGTATAGTTCCAGAGTGTCTAGTTTCTCACCATCTGAATGCTGCCATGCTTCATCACATGACCCTCCCTGGAGAAATGTAAAGAGATGAGGCATCTGTTCTCCCCACACAGAGAGGGAGCCAACGGAAGGATTCCACACATCCCAGCTTGGTGAACTAATGCAATTACTGGGGTTATTTACAAGATCATGGATGATTCAATGGCAGCTCCACCAGTGAGAAGTCCACTGGGCAGCAATACCATTAAGAGTCACACCTGCTGCATGGACAACTCACAAAAAGATGCACCACTGTAGACAGTCTCTCTGTGTAGTGAACAGCAGCAACCCCACCAAAGAGCACTACCTCCCAAGTTAACCTTCCGATGAGGAGGGACCTATGAGGATCCCTGAAGGCTGTGAACAGCAGTAGCGCAGAAGTACATGCATGGGTCTGCCCACTCCCTGAATAAGGGAACGGGAATAGGTACAGTCTCAAAAAGATCTTGTGTCAGGACCAGAGCAGTGATTAAGTCCAATATGAGATTGTAGCTACACAGCACACCCGAGTTAAAAAGAGGATGCCCTCACTGCCACACTTGCCTTTGTGTGGAAGTCCTCTACTGCCTCTCTTCTGTTTTCTTCCCAGCCCCTTTCTTGAGCTCTACATGCCTCTGCCTTATGTTGGAGCCCATTCCACCTTCTTTGTGTCCAAAGGCTGGGATCCTGGATTTTCGAGTGCTCTGTCAAGGTCCAGGGGAAAAAAAGGAAGCTGGCAATCTACAATCTAGGAGAACAAGTGGGCCTAGGGCTGAGACCCTAGGACTCTACTTCAAGTTCTGAACCAGCCCAGATACTATGAATAATATATCAGCCTGTCCTATCTGGCTGGACATTTAGGCCCCAGGAGCTAAACCATGAGGCCAGCAATGCAAGTATGACTTCAAATGATCATCAAAGCCTCAACAGAGTATCTGCACTCTAAGCAGGTTCTGCTGCTCCAAACACTGCCTGGGCATCCAGGGAAACACCTAACTCCTCCCTAAGGGGCCTGTTCCATTTTGCTTTCTATTGCTCTGATAAATACCACAACCAAAATCAACTTGGGGGAGTGTGGTGGTTTGAATAAGTATGACAATCCCCCCCCTACCCCCCACCATGGGTTTGCTCATATTCGAATGTTTAATTCCAGGAAACAGCACTGTTTGAAAGGATTAGAAGGATTGGGAGGCATGGCCTTGTTGGAAGAAGTGTGTCTCTGGGAGTAGGCTTCTGTGGGTCAGGATGTAGCTCTCAGCCTCTGCTCCAGCTCCTCCCTTCATGCCTCCATGCTCCTTGCTATGATGGCAGTGGGCTAAACCTATGAAACTGTAACCAAGCCCCCAACTAAATGCGTTCTCTCTCTCTCTCTCTCTCTCTCTCTCTCTCTCTCTCTCTCTCTCTCTCTCTCAACAGTTGTCTTGGTCTACTGCTCTCAACAGCAATAGAACCCTGACCAAGTCAGGAAGGAAAGGGTTTATTTCCACTTATAGCTTCCATCATGAAGGAAATTCAGGCCAGAAACTCAAGCAGGAACCTGGAGGCAGGAACTGAAGCAAAAGCCGTAGAAGAATGCTACTTATAAGCTTGCTCCTTCTGACTTTCTCTGCTAGCTTTATACCTTAGGACCACCTGCCGAGGAATGGCACTGCTGATAGTGAGCTGAGCCTTCCAAACCAATCAAGAAAATGCCTTCTCTAAGATTTGACTATCAGATAGTCTGATGGAGGTTAATTCTTCAATTTAGATTCTCTCTTCTCAAATGACTCTAGTTTGTATCAAATTGGCAAAAAGCTAAACAAGACAGGGCCCAAGTCCACAGTTCCTCACCACCTTCTGTTTCAGCAGCCACAGACCCTTGAGTTCCTCGGCTGAGTAGCCTCTAAGAAGCCAGGTCCAGCCTCCTCCTCTTCTGGCTGGCTTCCCACTACCATCGTCACAACACCTTGGGTTCTGTGCTTTCTCTAAGGAGGAAGAAACCAAGAAGACTAGACAAGCATATAGAAGAATGATGGGACTGAGGACCCTGGCTCCAGGAGGGAAGTATGCCCTCCCTACCTGAGCAAGCCCCACATCATTCAGAACCTTTATAAAGTCCCACCTTACCCCCTGCAGAAAGGAGGCCACATACTAGAATCCCTTGGCCTACTGTGTTTTCTCTTTAGGGTAGAAAAAAAACCCACTTACATCCAATTAACTCATCTCCCAGGACCTCTAGACCCACACCTCTGTGCCTGACTTCTGACCTCCAGTGATGCAAGCCTAGAGGACTAAACAACAGGATCAGAACTGGCCTCAAAACTCCATAAATAGAGAAGATCCTAGCACATGTGATCCTATCTCAGGGACTCTGCTGTCAGGCTCCAAAGCCCTTTGGCTTCTTTTTGGAAAGCAAAAGCTTCAGAACAAACAGAAGAGGAATTCTATCTCCCTCTTGGAGAAAAACAAAACAGAACAGAACAGAAAAGAAGCAATACATACAAACTCAAACTTCGAAGTTCTTTGTACTGTTTAGACGACACAGCCCGATAGGAAAACACTGACAGATTAAAAGCAATAGCAGCATAACCCACAGTTTGGTCACTTCCAGCAGTGTGACTCAATACAAACAGGTACATGAGAAATGGGGGCCTCCTTATGCCTGGAGTCTGAGCCAGTGGCTAACATACTGAGTGCTGGGATTGAAATCATGGCCTCTTCGAGTCACAGGGTTCCCATCTGGGAAACAGCATGGGCAAAGCATGAATAACTAACTACCCAATGGTGACCTTAATCCCTTCATGCTGTTCACAGGCCTTGTGGCAGTTTCAAATCAAGCACAATTCCAGGGACTGAGGCATCACATAAAGGTGGATAAGGGGTAAGTGGTTCCTTATCGCTGCTTCCCAGATAGGTGCAAGACACCAAATCAGCACCAAGCCACTCTACCAGGCACTGGTGACCCCAAGACAAACTAGCTATAGCCCCTCACAGTGTGTGCAGCAGGGAAAGGGGTAGATCTGGATTCCTTGTGATTGGGTTCCCAGGAAAGAGAACAGCAACAGCCTCCAAGAGAAATCTCCGTGGCAGGAAATCTAGAGCCCAGAGTAACCTGGCAGGTGATAGTCCAGATGCTTCAAGCATGGACTCAAGTAGCAGTCACACCATGCCAGGCCACCAGCATAGCCTCTAGCGAATGGGGTATCTCAGATTTTATGAGCTGACCTGTAGTTCAGCCCTTGAGTGCTAATCCCACTTCACTGTCCTGTGCCCAGCCTCATAATCCTAGGGCTTCTAGGACAGGGAATATTATTGCTCCTTGCGGAAAGATCAAACTCTTGTATTTTCCCAGTATTCCTTCTAGCTCTCCTATTTATTTGACTCTAAATTCCTCCCCTCCCCTGACCTCCCACTGGAAAGTCAGACAGAACATTCTTCATGAAAGGACTGGTGGGGTGGGAATAACCAAGGTGAAATGAAAAAGGCTAGTGAAGTCAGGAAACGTGACCCTCTGCTACCCAAGGAATGCAGGCCAAGCAGCGCTGTTCAGCGGCCATTACCATGAACTCTAGATGCTTCTGTGAGTCACCCACCACTGGGAACTGACATCAATCTGAAGCTCTCAGTCACTGTATGGACTAGAAGCTCGGCTGCTCTGCTCACTAATGGCAGGAATCCGTGACACACATCCCTTGCCACCCTAGCAGCCAGTGCTCAGGCTCTGTGGCGCCTGAGTGTAAATTAGCAAGCTCCTCACTACCTTAATACAAATCATGTTCTGGGCCAACTAAATGAGCTACTTCAGGACTTTGTTTCACTGTATTGGAAAATGTCAAGCATGGGGGAACATGCAGTCTTAGGTGATGCATGTCCAATTGACGGCTGAGCAAGAGAGAGTGCTTTAGGAACTATAGAGGCTTTTGTTATTAATGGTGTTTTAGTGTTGGGTTCTTAAACACATCAAACAAATTTCCTTAGACTGGTAGTTACTGACTGCCACAGGGGAAGACTGTGGGCCTCCCACCTCCCAGATGGTCCAACCACAATAAACGTTTGGCCTGTCAGATGCACAACACTGACGAACTAATTGAAATATGCTGCAAAGAGCAAACCCCAAATAAATGTGAAATCATTGTTTCCTTGTGCTGTAGCCCACCGAATTGCCTGCGTGTCTGGCCAGTCCTGCTGATGGAATGTGCCCCCCCCACACACACACTGCCAGCCTCGCTGATGTGCGGTTTTCAAAAGACTTAAATGCTTTTTTTTCAGTGTGATTACCCAAGTGAGAAAAAGTCTAATTGCAAAAAATGTTTGCTTTTCTTCCTCATTGAAGGAAAAAAAAAAAAAAAAACGCAAGTAAAAAGTCAGTTCTTACAAAGTGTCAAGAAAAGCAATTATGACCTTGGACAGAGGAAAGGAAGTGTGTGCTCATCCTCAGGAGAGATAAGCATAGGCCTGACCATGGGGTAGCCCTACCCCTGGGCCAAGGGCAGTTGTTCCTCTTGAAGGACACAGGAATGGCCACCAAGTTATACTCAATACCCACTTCTGACAGGACACTCATGTTCCCTTGAGTCCTCCTTAGGGGACCAGGAGTTATAGGACCTGACACCCAATCCTGGGGGGGTAGGGGGGAACATTAGGAAAGAGGAACATCCTGGGCAGATCCAGGCAGGAAAGGCCCTTGCCTGGAGCCACTCTTAAAGCAAGCCCTGGGGGGTGGGGAGCTGGAGTGACCTGGAGCCCTGGAGGTTAGGAGCAGGAGTGATCTGGAGACCCATGAACTTTTACTAGGAGTCCACAGCATCTTTGGGAAGACTCCGTTGTGAGTCTGAGTTGTGGAAGCTCTAGCTTGGCCTGAACATCCTTAGGAAATCCACTCCTTTAGGAGAATGAGAGCCTGCCCTCAGGAGCTTGTAACAAGGGCCAATTCTGTCATAGGCAGGTGCTGGGCGCTGTTAACCCATGTGTGAGCACTTGGTCCCTCTCTGCTTTTGGAGAAGGAAAATAGGCCCTGTCCAACAGAAAGTGGGACATTCTGGAAGAAGCTACAGGAAGAAGGGCAGATAGGTTTCCTTTCTTCAGCATCTATGATAACAAGCACACACAAGAATCTGCCACCACCAGGTCCTGAATTCCTAACCTTCATTCACCAAGCACAGGCTAAGTAGCAGCAAGATTCCCTGAGGTGGACAGATATCCAGGATGACAGGGCTACCTTTATTGGGGGACTGCACACTTGTAAATGCATCTAGTCACTAAGACCTACTTCTCAGGCTGGAAAGATGTCTCAGAAAACCTGAGTTAGATTCTCAACAGAGAATCCTGAAGTGGAACTTCAGGGTTCTTTGGAAAGTCAGTTGGATGGTGTGCTGCTGGGGCAAACACGTGAAGGAACGCTCCGTTAAAGTGGACACAGGTGTGAAAAGCTAAGTCGGACTCATGAAGGAACGTTTGGCCAAAGCAGACACAGGAGAGAGGATGTTCTGCTAACCACACGAAAGGAGATGTGATGAGAGATTCTTTGCTAATGACAGGCATGTATTGGTCCACCTTACAATGCATACTTGAGCTGCATTTGTCGGGATGCCATAGAGAGAAACACACCAAAAAACATCTAGTAGTGTGCTGCAGTTTGTTGCCACTTCCAAGGATCCGTGCTGAGGCAAGAGCCATACTGAAATAAGATACATAGAGGACACGTGATGTTTAAAGGGTACAAATAAGACTCCACGGAGTGAGAGAGAGAGAGAGCTTGGCTTGCTGGTACAGCTAACTGTGCAAGGCTTGTGGGTCTCACATCTTTGCTGATCTTCACTTCCCTGAGAGAGGCACAGCTGAGAACTCCTGGTGTTCCTGTTGGTCCCTCCTGCTGACTTGAGGCGAGGCTGAGGCCTGGCTGTCCTGCTAGGTCGTGTTACCACTGTTGCTAGCCCAATACTACTGAGCTGGACTGCTGGTGTATCCCTGAGGTGTTTGTGAGTGGATCGAGCTGCCGCTGCCTGCTAACCTGTGAACTGAACCGCAGATTTCCAGACAACACAGATGGGAGTTGCTCCACAGAACCTTTCTAAACAGGTCCACTTCTCCTGTAACCTTTCTTTTCCACTACCTCTGGTGGGTGGTGGGTTACAAGAAAGGTTAAAGCTTTTAAACAACGTCATTAAAAATAAGATTTTTAAAAATTAAAGTTACAGTGTCCTATTGGCTCAAAACTACCTGTAAGTCTGCTCCCAATGCCCTCCTTTGGACTCCTCAGGCACAGAACACACGTGGCATATGTTCATACAGACAAACACACATAAACATAAGTAAAAATAGTTTTTTGTTTTTTTTTTAATTTATTTTGGTTTTTCAAGACAGGGTTTCTCTGTGTAGCCCTGTCTGTCCTGGAACTCACTCTGTAGACCAGGGTGGCCTCCAACTCAGAAATCCGCCTGTCTCTGCCTCCCAAGTGCTGAGATTAAAGGCACCACTGCCTGGCTTTTTTTTTTTTTTTTTTTAAAGAGAAAGATCTACTTATAACTCCTAATCAAGGCTCCGAATGTCTTCAGGGTCATTTGCAAACTTTTGCAGATGGCAAATGTGGCTTGCCTGATGTGTGGGTTTCCCACTGAGGAGGAGCAAGGTAACGGTTCACCGTCTGTTTCTGCTCTCCTACTATAAGCAAATGCCCTTTTGGTTGGTTCAGTGCCACATTGTTTTGCATGTCTGTGAATTTTGTTGATTTTGTTGTTCAAATGCCCCCAGTACAGTACTAATGCGCTGTCTGGGGTCCCTGAGCACAGGTTATGATGTGCAAAGAAAATGCGTGTCAGATGAGCTCCCTTCAGGCCTGAGCTGCAGTGAGGTGAATGTCAGTGAACCAGTAATACATTGTAAGCCAGATGATTTCTAATAGAAATACACATTAAATAAGTTAATGTGCCCATTAATTGATGAAAAGGACACAAACAGATGCTCCCAGGAACCTAACCCTTTATCCTCCTAAGCAAAGGCTCAATGTCCTCCAGTTTAGGGTCCAGTGTGACTCTGGACAACAAAATTACTTTGACTAGGACAACTCAACTGTCCAGGTAACCACGGTAACCACGATGCGGGATTTTACTCTGACAGCAGTGTTCACTCTGCAGGGCCAGCTGCTTCCATGCCTGCAGGTGGTCAGAACATCCAACAAGGAGTGAGAGCTTCGGCCTAGAGTTCAGAATCAGCCTCTGGGTCTCCCCTGCTGTACTGTACCCATGATTCCTTGTTCTCTCTCCACAATACAGAGATGGGGTAGCAGAGGGAGGTCACTCTGGAGGAATGCTATTTGGAGCAGGCAGGACTACAGTATGGAGCGGGTGCTCTGGCACTAATTCATCAGTGTTGTCATTTCCCCAAGGTTGTAGCTTGAGGTTTTGATTGTAGCGGATCCCTGCCTGCTGCTGGTTAACTTCCATTTTGTCCTCTGTCAAGGGCAACTGTGGCTGAGTAATTTCAGCCAACGCCAGCCTTGCCCCTCCTCACAGCTCTCTGTGTCCACACCATAAAGGTTTAGCAGAGGTCTGTCCCAGTGTCTGCTGGGCTGGACCTAAGGAAGTCAGTACCTTATACTCATTAGCAGACCAAGTGCTGCCACCAGCCGACTCAAAGGCATGAAGAAGACTTACTGGCAAACAGGGACCTTGGCTCCAGGCTGGTTGTATGGCCTTGGGACATCCCTGCCTCTTATTCCAAACGGCAGCCCCCAACCCACCTCCAGCATTGTCAGGTGAGATGTCCACCAGGCTCCCCCACCAGGTTAGAGCAATTTCCCACTCCCTGACCCAGAAACCCTGCTCTGATGGGGTCATGGTAACTTCCATAGAGTTTAAACAAAGCCCTGTATATGTCTTTATCACTGCTATGGCTAATCAAAATTCTACCTAACCACCATTCCCTCCATTTCCTGGCCTACCACATACACTTCCTACTAGACTGGAATGAATCCTTTAAACTATAAGCCAAAATAAATCTTTCATCTCTTAAAAAACAATTCTCCAAATATAACACCCTTGGAAAGCCATCCCTTCAGGACTTTCTTCAAACCACGCTGAGTCTGCATAAGCATCAAGTGAAATGCTATTCACAATATTCAATTCACATCTGTCCACTGTTGTAGAGAAACTCACTGTGATGGCTCACATAGAATATATACATCACGAAGGTACAGTGGCTCATACCTTTAACCCCAGCATTTGGTAGGCTGGGGCAAGAGGACCTGAGTTTTATTCCCAATGCCCATATAAAAAAGCCAAGCGTGGTGATGTATGCTTGTAATGCCAGCGCTGGGGAGGCAGAGACCGTGGGAATCTCCAGGGCTCACTAGGCCAGCTAGTCCAACCTACTCTGCAAGTCTCTAGCCAATAAGACGCCTTGTCTCAAAATACAAGGTGGAAAGCACTCGAGAAGTTACAACTGAGATCCTCTGATCTCCACATGCAATGCACGCACGTGCGTGTGCATACACACACACATACATACATATGCCTACATGAACACATACACGAAAACTGACTGTAAATAAACAGATTAACACAGAGAGACAGACAGTAAAGTAGAAATAAATATGCAGACTCTAAGGTGTGATCGCCACATAGGATGAATCTGCTATTGTATGATGAACATGCAGAATGCCAGTGAGTCTTCTGAGGAAAATGATAATCAATAGGAATACCAAAACCAAAACCAGTGTGGTATTAGGGCAGAAAAGGGTGGTATAGGTCCCAACAGAGTCTGACCAAATCAGCTGATCTCTCTATCTCTCGATTTCTTTCTCTGGAAAAATGGGAGGTTCAGGGACAATAGCAGGTATTGTGTGCAATGTGTGTGTGTGACCCATGTACACACTGTAGCTCAGAGGACATAAACAATCCACCGCTGTCTTACCCACTTTCCTTCTTGTTATCACAGAAAAAGCAGCCTGCTTTCCCAGGGAAGACAAAGTGTGCCTGTCCTTAAATTCTAAAGATAAAAAGCAAACAAAAAACCCACCAGGACTGGAGCGATGGCTCAGCAGTTAAGGCACTGGCTTCTCTTCCAGAGGACCTAGCTTCAATTCCCAGCACCCACAAGGCAGCTCACAACCTTCTGTAACTCCAGTTCCAGGGGATCCAACATTCTGCTGGCCTCTGTGGGCACTAGGCATGCATATGGTATACAGATATGCCTGCAGGCAAAACAGCCATACACGCAAAGTAGTTTAAATAAACCTTGAAAAAGGAACCACAAACATTATTTTCCATATGGAACATTGTAAGAAGCTGTCAACAGATGGGTTGACCTAAGATGAGGTTTTAGAACAAATCAGATCAGAATCTGCCCTGGCTTTATTTGAAAACATTCCTGGATATCCAGGAAAGGCTTCATAACCATCAATCACATGACCTAAAGAGAAGCTGTGCAAAGACCCCCTAGCTGTTGGGGCCTAGAGGCAGAGGGGCAAAGTTACTATTAAGTAGTTTGGGGGTGACTGTGTGCAAAGGATTGCTTGAACTCTCCTTCGAAGACCTGAGATCTGATCTGCAGGTACCTGATGGCTCCCTTAGGATGGTCTTCCTGGTCATCAACATCAGCCTCTCCTGCCAGTGGCAAACGGCGCTGCCCAGGAGCCTATCCTTGCCTTCCCATGCAGGAGCACACAGTTCCTGGGCTCTTCCCAAAGCAACAAGACAACGATCTTGAAGTAACAGATGCTCTCTCTGCTAATCTCTACAAATAACTGCACATACTTCATTACTGGCTCTTCTTAAAGATTAAGCTGAGAAGCCTCAACCGGATGGGCTGTTTAGGAAATCTGCCTAGTAGTAAAACAGGTCTCTGGATAGGAAGGCAGCATGAGAGAGAAGGGACCAATAAGAACTATAACAAAAGAGGGCTCTTGGTTGTCTCTCACACTGTCTAGACAATGATTCCCGAAGTGCCTATTGGGTGTGAAACACAGGGATAGAGGAATAGGATTTAGCCCTGACCATCTGTGAAGTTACAGTCTAGCAGGGAGGCATGTGGAAACAGAAGCCTTCTTTCACCTAGTAACTCCAGATTAGGCCAGCTCAAAGATGGAGGGAAGGGATCAATCTCCTCCAGCCAGGGCCAGGGAAGACAGACTAGCTCAGTCTCCTGCAGGAAGAGGTGAAAAGGCACAAGAAGACTTGGAAAAAAGCTCAAGGGAACCTAGAGGGCTAGAACTTAGAGTGTGACAAATGACACATCAGAAGGGAGACAGCTGGAATAAACAGGGTAATATATAAATAGAGAATTTCAGACTCCATAAGAAACAACCAAGACCAAGAAAAGCCACTCAACTCTTTAACTCACAAAAGCAAGTTTAGGGAAAGGCAAGCATGGAATCTAGACCTCTGGACTCCTCAACTCTCATTCCCTCCCCTGAGCCTCTCAAGTACTCACAGGCAGAGAAGAGATGAGAAGAGAAGAGAAGAGACTGAGAAGGGAAAGCTCGCTGCCCAGGCAACATTCACCACCTGGAGAATCGACCTGCTGCCAGGCCTTGGTCATCTCCACAGCAGGGAATGTGCTGTCCCAGTCATTTGGCAAAGTCACTCCCTCAGAGAGCAGCCCTTCCAAGTCACTGTGTTTCTCTGCAGTGGGAGTGGTCTGGGCATCTACTACAACCTCAGAACACAGTTTCTTCACAAGAGAAAAGAATTTGGCCATAGCAGTCCAGAAAACAAACAAGGAAAGGGCAGGGAGGCAAGTGTCAGAAGAAATTCTGCTCCTATGGATGCTGGCTGCACACAGTGGGACTGACCACAGTGGGAGGCCTTATGTGAATCAAATCTACCTGGGAGCATACAAGCCAGCCGGGGAGATAAGCTAGGCACAAAACTATCTATAAGGCGGACAGTGATAAGAGCCACACAGATAAAAGTGCTGTAGGGGGTTCAAAGCAGAGACAGGAGCCAGGGCTGGGTGATGGCTACCATACATTTACTTCTTAAGGGAGGGGCTACTCTATCAGTTGGGGCTACTCTCAGATGGGGTAGAGGTGAGAAACTGGCAGGGGACAAAGGATAATGCTTAGTTACGGTCTCTTGAAGGATCCAGTTTTGGAAGGCAGGTAGGCCTAAAAGTTTCAGAGATACAGAGGGGTATAAAGGGAAGAATCCCGGGATTTCAGTGCAGACGCACGGCTACTTTAAAGGGGCATAAAGCTAGAGGCCTTGCCTTCAAATGGCATTCGTATAGAATTTTTACTTGGGATAAGCATTTAGGATGGAGTAGACGATAGTTCTCTCCATCATTGGGGGAAGGGGACATTTAAGTTTCCTCTGGCTAGCTCCCCATCAGTCTTTCCACCGATAAGAAAGAATGTGGGGTCGATAGAAGAGGAAGTCCCCACCCCACCCCGACATTAAGAATCTAGTATCTCTCAGGACATCTGGTAAGGGAGCTTTGGGGTGGAAAGGGGCCACACCCCATCCTTAGGCCCCAATGCCCACCCAATCTGGCAAGACTGCAGGGGTGTCCTGCTGTATGGATGCAGGAGAAACCCAGACCATGGCTTTGCCCTGCACTTCCTGTCAGCTCCAGAGAGTGGGGGTCTCCTGGGACAAGCCCTACACTGCAAACACACCTGCCCCTTGACCTGCTGTGACACTTGTCTCTGGGGGAGGGGAAGAGGGGATCCTCCACAACCGAGGAATTTAGGAATCAGCATTATTAGTCCGAATGAGAAGGGGATGGTCACTAAGCGATACCCCGGGCGGATATCCCGCGCCTCACACGGTTCTCCCACGCGGCGTCCCGAGGGCCCGACAGCTGGACAGCAGGCCGCGCGCACGGTTGCCCGGCACTGCGGGCTCCCCCAGCCCCGGAAGGGCCGCCGTCCTCCCGCCTATCCTTCCTCGCGCCCGCTCACTCACCCGCTCGGCGGGCCAGGCTCCGGGCTCCTCGGCCACCGCCTCACACCGCGTCCCGGGCAGCGCGGGCCCCACGGCCCCGGCCCGGCCGGCTGCACCCCGTGGACCCGCGCGCCCCCGCCGCCAGCTGGCCCCGCGCGAGCGTCCGGACGGCGGCGGGCATGCTCCGGGCCGTCGGCGGCGGCGCACGTGCTGGCGCGCAACTCGGACCGCCGGCCTCTGTGGCCACTGTGAGCGCGGGCTGAGGGGACGCGGGCCGGGCCGGCTGGAGCGCTCTGAGCCGCGGCGCCGCCGTGCCCCCACGCGCCTCAGCGGCCGCTGCCTCCCGCGCGCGCCGGCCCGGCTCGCATTCCCTCAGTCGCTGCGGCGGCGGCGGGCGGCGCCTCCTCAGGCCGCTCAGGGGAGCGGCGGGGGCGCGTCGCGGAGAAGCCGGGCCGCCGCCTGCGCCGGAAGAGCCGCTCCGACTCTGGTCCCGCACCACGGGGCCCGCGCGCGGGAGGGCGAGGGGCGCCTGCGCTCGGGGAGGGACCCGGGAGCTGGCGGCTTCGGGGTTTTGTTTTGATTAAACTCCTCGGGAGACAGACGACACACTTAAGGAACAAGGAGTGGCGAAAGCCACAAGGCGCTGGGAATACTGGAGCAGGCCCCGCTCTGGGACCCTGTGGAAACCCGAGGTCTTTACCTACTGCCGTTGAGTCCTTTGCACAAGACTCCGGGCGGGAGGAAAAGTTAAAAACAAACAAACAAACAAAATCGGCCTGTTAGCCATCAGCAGAGGGAGTAGTGGCCGGGTAGCTGACAGGGTGTGCAGCTCAGGTCCCCACCTCCCAGAGAGCAGGATCTGAAAAAAGCTTCATCTCGATGCTCCTCTCCCATAGCGCTCCGGAGCGGTTGCCACATTAAAAGACCAAGAGGGTACTTGGGGAGACTCAAAGAATAAGCTAAGGGTTTGTTTTGTTTGTGGTTTGTGTGTGTGTGTGTGTGAGTTGCACAATGACAGCCCTGTTTGTTAAAACTTGAAGTCATGGAACTAAGAAGAGCAAACCTAACACCTAGTGATGATTACATATGGACAAGAGAGACAAGCCGGCTGCATCACTGGACACTGCCTCCAAGACAGTATCCAGACAAAGCAAGGGAGCAGAGGACAGCAGCAGGTATTCATCTCCTCGAGCACAGTGGCTAGGAAAGGCAGTTTACAGAAGGTGATGTCCACACCCAAACAAGTGAAGATGTTCATTAAATACTCCTACTGTGAAGTCACCAAAAGGTTCCTTAAGGTGCATTTAGAAACACTGTTATAGACACACACACACACACACACACACCTCTAGGTTGAGGCTCTGTGCCACTGGTTGCTTGGTATTTACTTCCTGTATTAATTTTAGTATTCTCTTGACTGTTAACCAAACCATACAGGTCCTGGAACTTGAAGACCATCATTAAAATCCAGCTCTTACAGACAGTATGAATAAACTCACAGATAGGACGAAAGCTCATATCCACAAATATTTATTGAGTGCCTAAATGCAAGACGGAAGATGGTATGGTCCCTGCTCTCATGGAGCTTACAACTTCATTACTCCAGTATTTGACCAGATTTTTTAAAAAACACCACAACAAGCACTTGTCTGACCATCAGCAGCACTGTATGAAGCAGTAACTGTTTTTCACATTATGGGTCACTGTTACAGTTCAAGTGTACAATGTAAGTAAAACAGAATTATCTTTGAAATCTGTAGTCATAGTGAAGGCATGGTAGATAATGATCAGCAGATACAAAGTTATGGCTTGATTCCTCATGTATCTGAGGTCTCTAGTGAAATAAAGGGCAAACCAGATGGGGGAAAAGCTTTTGGTGAGGTCTAAGAGCACTGGACCAGTTTAATAAGGTATGAAACTTCCATACTGCTCTTGGCAGGGCAGGTAAGAATTTCTGGCAAAATCTGTGCACTACTGGGGGTTTAATCAGACTTGTGACATACAAAAGTGTGCATGATCCACTGATAAATATGACTTCCAAAGGTCCCTGCCTGTCACTTACTTTTTAAGGTTCTTAAAGACTTTCAGCACAAAGTTGCACCTTTAAAATTAGAGAAAACTGTTCTCGGAACATGTGAAACTTAAGATGATGAGAATATCTGGGTTTACTACATATTTGGGTGCAGGGTTCAAAAGACAAGCAGCATTTGGCAAAGCACCTGGCTTTTCTAGGTTAAAAGGGTAATACTAGTCATGTTTATAAGTCCATATTTATGTCTAACACTCAGTGGCAGGTACCTCTTGCAGGTGGTCTATGGCTTTTAGAGGTCTAATCATGGAATTTTTGAAGGAAAAGTTACTTTAGTTAAACCAACAATAAACTAGAATGGAAAGAAGCCAATATTTATATTTAATAAATCCCATTCATCCATTAAGATCAAAATACTTTCTGAATTTACATTTGATGGGTTAATTTTTACAAATTTCAGTCAGCCAATAAATAAATAACATACCAGGAAATTCATCTAAAATCCAAGAAAACCTTTGATTTTATCAAAGAGCAAAGCCAACATAGACCACCTAACACAAATGACAACCCAATGTAGTGATTGTACAAAATCATCAACTTTAAAAAGAAATCACTGGGTTGGGAATATAGCTCAGTGGTAGAGTTGTCTAGCATGTGCAAGTCCCTAGTGTGCCTTTAAAAAAAAATCATGGGGCCAGAAAGATGGTTTAGTGGTTCAGAGCACTGGCTGCTCTTCCAGAGGGCCCGGGGTTCAATTCCCAGCACTCACATGACAGTTCACACCTGCCTGTAACTCCAGTTCCAGGGGATCTGACACCCTCACACAGATAATTCATGCAGGCAAAACACCAATGCACATAAAAATAAATCATTTTTTAAAATTACTATCTCAACATCCCTGGAACTGGTTACTCTGAATCATGCTGTTTGGTGCACACTTACTTCACACTGGCCTATCTGTACTGAACGGAATCTCCTATCCTTTGTTCTTTGCCTGAGGAAATCGGGGCCTGAGCCATGGTGTGGCCCAGTCCCTTTCTCTATTCTCTATCAGCAGTGCTTTAGCTAATGCTTCACCTGAAGCCATCCCTTACAGCTCCTGCAGACGGGCTTTGTGAGAAGAGAGGGGCACATCTCCGCAGCTGGAGAGCTCACTTTATATGTACATGTTAAAAGGCACTTCCCAGAAGCTGCAGGCTCACTGAGATTTATTTATTTATTTTCTTTTACTAGCTGCAGTACATCCCAGCACAGAAACTGTTTGCCCCTCTTGGGTAACAGATGCTCTTTAAGACTGCTACCCTGCCCACTTTTAAGCTGAGTTGCTTTTTAGTTGAGTGTTCATAAGATATGCATTACTCAGGGGAGGGGCAGCTGCAAGAATTCTCCTTGGTGTCTTTTCTTTATAGCTATGAAGAAGAAAAGAATAAAATTTCTTTTTCAAATAAGTAATTGACAGTTTAAATCTATTACACACTTCAAAAACCAAAGCATATGCTTTCTGAGAAGCACAGAAGATGTTTTGATGGCACTTAATGCCTTTTTTGGAATAAGTCAATTATAGGCACCTAAGAAGATAACTCCTTGGCAAGATAAAGCTACCACCTCATCTGAAGTAGCAATTTCTTCTTAAGAATGCAGTTGACTATACAATGAAAGGAGGGGACAATGAGACACACGAGAGCACTGTTAGCCTGTTCAGGCAGTCTTGTTTGTTGGGGCCAGGACACGTGCCCTCACACACGAGGCAAGCACTACTACCACGTGTACAGTACTGTCAGCTTGTTAGCTCTGCATGTCACATGGAAGGACATATTAAAAAATAGACTATCCTTTTATAAGCTCTAGTCACAAGCTATACAGGAGCTTGCTTAAAATGAACCTTTTGTACTGTAACATAATTTTTAAAAGGCTAAAAGAAAAATCAAGAATAAAGGCACTTGCTTCTAATGATAAGAAATCCTAATTAAGAAAGTCTTCACTGGTTACGAAGATGAGCTCAAAGATTAGGTATTATCCCAAGGGTCTCCTCCTGCCTGAGAGACCCAAGTTGAACAGGGCAGAGGCCTAACGCCAGATGAAGCTTTGGTGAGAGACCACCTGAAATCCTGCTGAGACATAGACCCTACAATAGAGCTGTTAGGATGTCTCAGTTCATTGTAACTATTCACTGTGCAGAAAGAACTCAGAGGCAAACCAAAATCAAAAGCCTGAGCCCTGGCCCTGGAAATCAACTGTGAGAGCTAAGACAGGTCTGTCTACAGATTCTGAGCACAAACACGTGGGTGCTGGGTTCGGACTGGTCACCAGAAAGTGAGTGGGTGAGCAGCCCAGACATCACCAACAGTCCCAACACAGACAGGATACTTGCTGCTCTAGATGAACAGCTTCTCCTGCCCACACAGTGCTCTTAGAGAGTTAGGGAATGCCACCCAGGTGGTGGGCTACAGTCTGCTGCAAGGCCCTGGAAACACACCAGCTCTACCTGGACACATCCCCTGTCCATTATCAGGCAGAGTAGAGTGCTCTGAGTGCAGACTAGTGCTTCTTACAGCAGCTACTACAGAAGAATTTTCTCTCCGCCAAGGGTCAGGTGGTGGGTCAGGTAAGGTTAGAGAGTGAAAATGTTTCAAGGATGACTCTGGGCGCTAAAGCTTATGCTTAGATGGAGACTTGAGCTACCCTGGAGACCATCCAGGGCGTTGCAGCGTAAACCATGGGTGACGGGGCAGGCCGCCCCAGCTCTCCCCCTGCTGCTCCCCATCTCTAGTCATTGTCTTTCCTCACGAACACAAATATCTAGAGAAATGTTATGTTTACGAAGTTTCTAAACTCTCCAGCACTCAAGGACTACTATTTTTCTTACCGTTTACTTACTGGGGTGGGAAAGGATGTGAACTGCCACAGTGTGTATGCAGAGGTCAGGAGACAACCCGTGGGCGTCATTTCTCTCTCTCTGACATGTGGGTCCTGGACCTCAAACCGGTCTTCAGGCTTGGCGGCAAGCGCTTTTACCCGCTGAGCCTTCTTGCCGGTCCAGTTATTCTACTATTCACTTCAAGGCATGTGTTTCACATAGGAATTGTGTTATCATTTCTTAAAAACTTCTACAGAACCTAAATGCAAACTATAATATTTTCAATGTTTAGCATGTTAAGTCTATCCTTATGGAAGCTGCTAAGCATTTCTTTTTAAAATGAATTATATTTACAATATAGGACAAGTTTATAAAACCCGTGTGCGAAGTTCATTGTAAAGGATAACACTATTTCTTTAGAAACAAGCTGCCTCCCCAGTGACAATTCCTTCTTGTTGATAGAAACTGGAGACATATGCTATTTAAAAATAATGCTTTTTAAATAGTAAAATATACAAGAGGTTCCTGAGCATAACAAAAATATCTTGAAAATATGTGGCCATTTTGAGTATAAAATAGCAGGTGTAAGAATAGCATGATTGTAAAACTACTGTTTGAGGGCTTATAAACAGTAGAAAAGAGCTTGCCTTTCCGGAGTGCATAACTGTACATTAGTGCAAACAAAAATGTCTCAAGTTTAATGGCTACCAGTCTCAAAGATTTGCAGAGCTGCGCAAAACGTGAAACTTCTTGAGTGTCATTCGAACTGAACCCAGTTCACGATTGATCTTTTCCAAACGATCTTCCAAGGCCTCCTAGGTAAAAGTAATGAGAAAGGTGTAATGAGAATCTGCATCAAATCCTCTGGGTCTACAGTCAACAACTGCCAACCTTTAGGTTGCAGCAAGAGAGCAAGTACACACATAAAAATGGCAGATTTTACTTTTATACAAATCATCTTCTTTTTTTTTTGAGACAGGGTTTCTCTGTGTGGCCTTGGCTGTCCTAGAACTAGCTCTGAAGACCAGGCTGGCCTCAAAATCACAGAGATCCACCTGCCTCTGCCTCCAGAATGGTGGGGTAAAAGTCATGCGCCATCACTGCCAGGCCAACACTATTTTTCTCAAACTGAACAATGGATTGGCTTCTCAGCCCTTCCAAATAAGCAGGGCAATTTAAATATCTTTAGAAACAAGCTGCCGGCCCATTTAGATTTCCTTATTGTTGATAGAAATTGGAGACACATGCATGACACTCTTGCCATACAGGAATTCTGCACAGCAGTGCAGCCATGACAGGGGTGACAACTGAGAGCATATGTGCAGTGCCTAAAGGTGCTCTCCACCGGTCATCAGAGAAGTGTGCATACTGGAGGTGGCTGAGGCCACATACACACATTCCAAATAACCTGACAACAACTTCTCCCTTTAAAACGTTACTGGAGACTTCAGGAAAAGGGATTTAACAATTAGTTACTGATGAAGAAATGCAGCTAATGATACCTGGAATATACATTTACCATTCTAGATAATATATTCCATATGGACTCAAATGGTATCCTGAAATAAAGCTTGTTCTATTTAACAATTTTAATAAAACGATTGAATGTCTGCTGTAAAACACTAAGGCAGGGGGCCACCGGGAAGGACCATCCTCTTCTCCCCGTTCCTCTTGCACATGTGCACATCCTTTTTAGAAGGGGAAAGTCTAGTATGGAAGGCTTCAAATGTCATTTCCTTTGAACTTTCTTGGCATGTTATAAAGTGTCTTCTGACAACATCCTCCTAAATTAATGTACAATATTCCTTTGTAAGTAACACATTTAACCAGGAATCTCTCCGTAGAAGTTTAGGTTGCTTCTAATTTTGGACACTATAGATAAGGCTGCAGTACATTTCTTAAACATATCTCTTTGCAGTATCTATAAATACTGTCTTTGCAATCACTGGCAGACAGGGAAAAAAAGCACTCTGGTTCAAAGAAAGGCAGAATTCTGCATTCCTGAAAGTCTGTGATGATTTGTGCTTGCATTACCTACATTTTGAGTTGCTTTGAAAAACAAAATAAAACACCTGATAGTTGGACATGCTTATAATCCGAGAGCTAGTGAAGCGGAGGCAGGAAGCTGAGGAATTCAAAGCCATCCTAGGACTGTATCTCAAAGAAACTGAAAACTAAACCTACTAATGCAATTAGGGAGAAACAAAAGATCTTAAAAAACTGTATTAGCAGGTTATTTTATATTTCCCTCTTTTCATTAACAGAAGTCTCTGTAGGGGATGGAGATGGTCCAGCAGTCAAGAGGACTTGCTGCTCTTGCAGAGGGCCCATGTTCGATTCCCAGCACCCACATGTTGGCTCACAACAGGCTGTTGCTCCAGTTCCAGGGCTGTGCGCCCTCTGCTGGCCTCCCTGAGCACCAGGCACACGTACAGGGCACAGACACACATGCAGGAAAAACATCCATACACCTGAAATAATTTTTTAAAATAATAAAGCCAGGCATGGTGGCACACACCTTTAATCCTAACACTCCGGAGGCAGAGGCAGACAGATCTCTATGAATTCAAGGCCAGCCTGTTCTACCGAGTGAGTTCTAGGACAGCCTGGGCCGTGCAAAGAAACCCTGTCTGGAAAAAACAAAATTAATTAATTAAAAATATATAATAATAACAACAACAATAATAAAGACAAGTCTGAAGTAGTCCATGCTGACCTTGAATTCAATATATGGTTGATGGTGATCTTAAATTTCGAATCCTGCTTCCACCTCTCAAACACTGGACCACATGTGTGCATCACTCTATCCAGTTACGCGCATGCGTGTGTTTGCTTGGGATGGGATTTACATAGTAGATAAATACCAACCTGCTATATCTCCAACCTGGCTTATTTTTTAAGAGAGGGTCTTAGAGCCTAGGGTGGCTTCTAAATTAGGATCCTACTGCCTCAGCCTGCTGAGTGTAGGAATGACATATGGTAAACAACCATCTCTGCTTCAGTGTGTGATTCTGAAGAGCAGGCTGAGTGTCTTTATCAGTGGTGCTGGAGATAATGGCATGCGCTATTAGGAGTAATTGTGTGCGCTACAGGAGTAACTACCACAGCATTGCTCTAGAGTGAGGCCAGACACTCTCCCTGGGCCCAGCTCGACCCTTTCCCTTACGCTCACCCTCAGTCCCTCTCT
The DNA here is from genome assembly GCA_019843965.1 of Rhynchomys soricoides. Taxonomy (NCBI): domain Eukaryota; kingdom Metazoa; phylum Chordata; class Mammalia; order Rodentia; family Muridae; genus Rhynchomys; species Rhynchomys soricoides. The sequence continues at coordinate 1,691,893 of JADRCH010000214.1, read as the reverse complement.
CGCTGCTACTTACTGTCTTAGTGACATGACATACGTGAAGAGAATCTAACACCTTTTTAGAAGCCTGAGAACAGAACCCTGATGTTCGTTACGGAAAGCACACTAAGGATTCCCTGATGAGTTAGAACGGAAGTCTCAGCACATTTTTCCTCTGCTTTCCGAGTAAAGCACCGCGAGTGCCCATGCCGAATTTTATGAACTATTAATAAAATAATGGGAGAGGGCTCGGCAGGTGAGCCTACTTGCCATCAAACCCCACAGCCAGAGCTTGATCTCTGGGATCCAAGAAAAGGTGGGAAGAGAGAGAGCCAGCACCACAAACTTGACATCCACACATGTGTTGTGGAATATGAATGCCCCCAACATCACACACACACATATAACAATAAATAAAATCAATTTTAAAAATTAAATTTCATGGTTGTGAGGATGATCTGGATGGTGAAGCATGTGTCCCGTCCTCCCCCACCACTCTATGTGCAGTCCTTCCAAAGCTGTACATTTGGTCAAAGAGGACAACCTGCCCCAGAGTAGGACCAGACTTCTATCGAGGCCACATGAATAGCTGAGGTTCCCGTCAGCACCTCCAAACAAATTCTCACAAGCAATTCCATCTCTAGAGAGATGGCTCGGGGGTTAAGAGCAATGCCATGTGGGTGCCGGGAATTGAACTGAGCTCCACAGACACCAAGCACGTATACAGTGCACATATAAACACACAGGCAAACTCATCACATAAACTGACCATATGCTCCTGAGTATGGAATCGCATCTCTCTAGCTGTCTTTCCAATCACAACAGTCATTCTGTTTGTGAAGCACAACTGTTTTCAGGGGTTTTACTAGATGGAGTGGGTCAGAAGTCATTGACAGATGGTTGTGGAAGAAGACAAGCAATCAGACAAGGAGGCAGCACTTACTCAGCAATGTAAAAATCTGTCACAGGTTTCTGTTGGGCTGAGGGAACTCCCTAGCATGCCCAAGGTTTTGTTACCAGTGCCTTACTGAACAAACAACAAAGGTATGCTATTTGCCACCATGAACAAACACCATTTTTTTATGTCTAAAGGCAAAGATTAACTATAACTATAACTATCATATACTGACTAGAGAGGGTAGCAG
>JADRCH010000214.1:1651666-1690762 GCA_019843965.1 Rhynchomys soricoides | reverse complement strand
ACTATAACTATAACTATCATATACTGACTAGAGAGGGTAGCAGCTTTGATGCTGCACTAGTAGCTGTGGTGGTGTGAATGAGATGGCTCCCACAGGCACATACACTTGAATACTTGGTTTCCTGTTGGTGGAACTGTTTGGAAAGGATTAGGAGGCATGGCCTTGTTGGAGGAGGTGTGACCTTGTTGGAGGAGAGGGCACAAAACTGTGAAAGCTTCCTGCTATCCCCCACTGTACTCTGTACTTCCTGTTTGGTGTCAAGATGTGAGCTCGCAGCTGCTGTTTCAGCCACCTATCTTTCACTTTGCTTTCACAAGAATCTAACCCTCTGGAGCTGTAAGCCAAAATAAACCATCCCTTTTGTAAGCTGCACTGGTCGTGGTATTGTATCACAGCACTAGAAGAGTAATGAACACAGTGGACTGAGCTGTAAGACTCTTCTTGGGACACTGCCTCATAGCCACCATCTAATGCAGCTCACACTAAGCTGCCTCACCTGATTTAGTCTTGTTTGTAAAGTGATTCTTCCTCCAGGAGAAGGCATTCGGCTTAGTGCTGCCTCAATCTGTTAACAAGAGAAATTGTTCAAATAAAAACAAAAGAATTCTAATTACTGGCAGTGAGCTTTCTGAGACAGAAAGGAAAGATTTCAGCTTAGCATTTTCTTGTCTATTTTTACTTAAGTTACCTCAATAATGTGGCTTAAGGACACTTCTAGTACAGTCTGATAGCCCATGGTACTATTCCCAAGGCAAATTTCCCATGATAGGTCTGACACAATGATATCCTTTGTGGTGGTTTGAATAAGAATGGCCCCCACAGGCTCACATACCTGAATGCTTAGTCATTAGGGATTAGGAGGTGTGGCCTTGATGGAGGAAGTGTTACTGGGGTAGGCTTTGAGGTTTCAAAAGCCCATTAGAGATGGTGGCTCACAACCATCTATAATGGAATCTGATGCCCTCTTCTGGCACAAAGAGGTACATGCAGATAGAGCACTCATACACATAAAATAAATACATCTTTAAGGCAAAAAAAAAAAAATTAAAAAAAGCCCATACCAAGGCCAGAGCAGCTCTCCTTGCTGCTTGCTTATTTTGATGTAGAACTATTAGCTACTGTTTCAGCACCATTATTACATGCATGCCACCATGCTCCATGCCAGGATGATAATGGTTGACTACACATCTGAGCCGATAAGCCAGCCCCAATTAAATGTTTCCTTTTGTAAGAGTTGCCTTGGTCATGGTGTCTCTTCACAACAACAGAACAGTGACTAGGGCATTCTTATTTTTTACTTTTTTTCTGCTAGAGGTTTATGTGTGTCTGTTTGGTTTGCTGTTTCTTTTGGAGACAGGGTCTCACAACACAGCCCAAGCTGACTTGCAACTTGTGATCTTTCTGCCTCAGCCTCTCAAGAACTGAGACACAAGCACGTACCACTATGCCCAGCTTAGTAAGTCCCTTCTGACTGTTCCCTAGACATAAGCATTAGATTCAGAAAAACAATTTTTTTAAGTATTTTAAAATATATTTGTTTGTTTTACCTGGTCTTTTTCTTTTGTAAGTTCATCAAAAAATCGCTCCGTTTCAGCTAGGGTTCTAATCTTTGCTGTATATTCAAAATCATTATCCTGTGGTGTTGCTGATACTGGCTTACACTGCTCAAGGCTAACTGATTTACTCTTCTCCCAGGCTTGTCTTGCAGACACTCTCTTCAGTCCATTTGGTGAGTGTTCAGGACAAGAGCTAGGATTAACAGGGTCATCACTGCTTTTTTCTGAATACTTTTTTTCTGTCAGAAAAGAAAGAAATTTCTTATGTTTCTTATTAATTTTTCTAATCGACTGAATAGTCATCAAATATCCAGCTCAACATCACTTCCTGAATGGAACTGCTGTACGGCCTAAACCGTAATGAACAGAGAAGCAGCTTTTTCTTCTTTCTTCCCCTCCAAGTTTCTTCAGACAGGGTCTCACACTAATCCAGGCCACCCTGGAACTCACTAAGTAGCCCAAAATGGCCCTGAAATCAGTAATTCTCCTGCTGCAGCCACGAGAGCTGGGATAAAAGGTGTGAACCACTAACCACAACTGAAGAAGCACTCTGTGTTTTATCACTCAGGAATTCTAAAAGGTTTACCCCCAGGTTAATAATTTTTAAAAGTTCTCTTAATGATTTCAAACAAACTTTATGCAAATATAATTCAGTTTAAGAAAAGTTTAAAAACAATGGTTTATCATACCTGGGAGACATGCCCTAAGCCCTGAAACACTTAACATTGTTATAGGAAGTGACTTCATGTATCTTATAAATTTATTTCAGTGACAGTGTAAAGAGGGGAGCTGAAAAGAACCTTCCTGGTGGTGACAATCAGCACCTCATACCTCAGCTTCCCAACCTGCCCATCAACAGCTGTATAGCAAGCATACAGTGAATGCTCAGGTAGAGTCCATCTTCAGAGCCTTACACAGACACCAGACTTTGGGAAACAAATGCCTCTAGCTGTAACTAGCAAATTTTAGGAAAAAATACCTTCCAAGTCATCTGGAAGAAACTGGAGCTGCTTCCTTGGGTTGGATGGTTGTAGCGTGGACACAGGAACAGTATCTAAATCATCCAAAAGGATATCAAATCTAGTGAATGAAGCAAGTTACTCGTGAGAAAACTGTGAAGTGAGTTTTCCTATCTCTCTAGAGAGCTGAGCTGGTACCCTATGAACTCATAGTCACGTGTTTTCTTAAAAGAAAACTAATCGTGACTTCCAAAGCTGAAACTGAATCTGCTTTCCTGACACAAAGTTCTATTTCTACATCAGAAACAACACGCTGGCTACTCTGCATTCTCTGACCTCCATGACAAGCTTCTGGAACAGGCAGGGCAAGCAGCAGTACCCAGCTTGCTCAGAAGGTGGAAATGAGGTTCACTGTTCTTAGGCCAGTGCATCTAGAACCAGTGGTCAAGTCCTTCCCAGTTCATCACTCACAGTTGGCCTACTTCAGGAGTGGATACACACATCTAGAGACAAGCACCTGCCACCCACACCCACTATCTGGACCAAAATGTCCCCATATCACACTCCTCCTCAGGAGCAGAGAGCCTCTTCTACATCTAAATCTGCTGAGGTGCTGAGGCGGCACTTAAGATCTAGCAATAGCAAGTTTCCATACTTAAAAACTATTTCCATATATTATAATACTTGATTTTCCATATGATACTTACATAAAGGACCTAAAGCCACAGGGCCCCACTGACAACTGAACAATCAGCAACAGCCATACTGATGGCTCAAAATCATCACTGGGGTCAGGAAGATTAGCTCAGTAGGTAAAGACACCTGCCTCTCCAAACCTGATGTGCTGAGTTCAATACCCAAAACCCACATGGTGGAAGGAGAGAACCAGCTCCACAGGTTGTCCTCTGATGTGCACAAATTCTCCATAGCACACACACGCACACACACTAAATCACTAAAATGTTTTTAAAATGTATTTTTATTTCTACAACTTTACAGAACTTACCGGACTGGACTGCTTTCATTTTTGCTAAGGAGATGACTAAATCCTGGGGACAAATTTTCTTTAGGGGACCGCTTAGGACTATAAGCCACGGTCACTGGTGTTAACATAATCTCTCTTTTTGCTAAAGAAGAAAGCAAAAAAGAAATGGAATTTTTTGTCTGTGTTATGCTGGCAGAACTTATTCCTAGTTTTACAAATAGTGAAATTCCATAGCAAAACTTGACAGTATTGCAGAGGACACAGTGAAAATCAAACAACCCATAATTCTAATGTCTAGAGGCAACTCCTGCTGATGTGTTAGCATACCAGACTATAGTCTCAGCACTCTGGCTCAAAACTGGTTTTTCAAGATTTTAGAAGTCGAGTGGAAATAAGACAGAAATGCCAGTGCAGTAGAGACTGTTCCTGGAACACAGGAAAGATACACTTCCCTGAGCGAGTGGAAATGTAGACACTGAGGACACAGAAAGTCAATGCTTAAGCTTAGAGCAAGCCAGGAACCATGGGAGGAAAAGCTACAGACAACAGGTACAGGGCAGATATGTAAAAAGAATCTTCTCTGACCTCCATAAACTGTCTCAATTAGTGCTTAACAGCTATGATGTGATCCAAACTCTCAAAAGCTTTTGGCTTTTCTAAACCAAGTTCTTTTTCTTACGATACTAAGGACCCCACCCATGCTAGGCCAGGGCTCCGGCACTGAGCTACATCCCAAGCCCTTTTAACTTTTCATTTTAAGACAGGGCTCACTAAGTTGAAGGCTAGCCTTGAACTCACTTGTTAGCTCAGGTAGGCCTTGAACCTTAACCATTAGCCTCCCAGGTAGCTGGGATGACAGACCTCTACTACAGGCCTGGCATATAATGAGATTTCTTAGGTTATGTTTGTAGTGTCTGTGCACCCAGACAATTTCGTTCTCTGGCTGTGCTCAGGGACCTGTCCATGCTCAGCATACACGCTGAAGCTGACAGCACAGTGAAACACTAAAAGTGCACGGGAAAGTCACCCTCCCTAGTCCAAGGCACACACATCTCTTACTTGGTGTATTGGCTTTCCGATTGGAAGGTGGGAGAGACGACGACCTTTGCGAAGCTGAACTCTGTCTCTTTGGTCTCTGCTGGGCACATTTCTCTGGGGAACGGCCTGTATTGACTGAAGGTTCAGTTTGCCGAGGATTCACTAATTCTGCATCAAACACACACAAAAATAAGCCAGACCTGGTTTCCACCATCTGCTTTTCACAGCTGTCACGGCACAAGGTCCTCCACAGAGAGCACACTCTGCTCAGAGCACTTCTATCTAGGCTGCACTAATGATTTGCAAATGCACTGCATTATGATGATAGACTGCTGGAAAAGGAGTTTATAGTGAATGCATCCTGGCTTCCTGTTGCAACTGGCATTCAAGGTGAGTGCTCACAGAGAGTGTATTTTGAGGAAGCAGACTCCTGATGTGTTTAGGAGGAGATGCTGCTGTGGGACGCAGCACCAAAGAGCCAAGGGCGAGCCTGGCAGCTCTGAGGAGTGAGCACAGAAGGAAGTAGAGAGCAGCAGAGCCAGGCATGGTGAGGGGATCCCAGCGCTGCGGAGGTGAAGGCAAGAGACCAGAAATCAAGGTTACCCTCAGCAACTTAGCGAGTTCCAGCTACTCTGGGCTCCAAAAGATCTTGTCTCAAATAGGAAGAGAAGTGGAAAACAGAGAGAAAAAGATGGTGGGTGGACATATAGGGATGGAGGGAGAAGAGAGAAAGAGTACTACTGAGCTAGATGTGTGGGGAAAAGCACACCTTGGAAAATATTCCTCTTCCTCTCTGTGGGTGCTCAGTAATCATGAAAAAAAAGGAAAATGGGGGGAAAAAAACTTTCTGTTTTTCTATGGATTCTGTTGCTTCAGCCTCCAAGTGCTGGGAACACTTGTACATGTACCCCCACTGCCCATTTAATTCCTTGTTTTATTAATATAAAATGACTGCCACCATTTTCCAACATGTGCAAGTAAGACAAACAGATGAAGACACACTTACTCAGTAGTCCAGGCAGGGTGTGATTTCAACCCTCGTATATAGCACATAGAACTGGATTATATGCCTGTGCGGCCCAGCTCATGAAGACATTATTGTTGTTGTTGTTGTCGTTGTTGTTGTTATTATTATGTGTATGTCAGCATATGGCTGCAGGTGCCTACAGAGGCTAAAGGCATCAGATCCCCTGGAACTAGCACTAACAGATGGTTGTAAGCTACCACATCAGTGCTGGGAACTGAACTCAGGTCCTCTGTAAGAACAAGCACTGTTAACCACTGACCACTCAGTGTAGGCCTCTTAAAATATCAGAACATGATATGCAGGTGCTTTATATAAAAGGCCTGTGCTATGCTAGGACAATGATAAATTATCATTAAGAGTCAGTTACCTAAGAAATGGGGCTGGAGCAATGTCATAAATTAGGACTTCATTTCATTATCTGAGAATCTTTATTTTTTGAGGCAGGTTTTCACTATGTGGCTCTGATAGACATGGCACATACTATGTAAACTAGGCTAGCCTCAAACTCCTGCCTCTTCCTCAAAAGTACTGGGATTAAAGGCATGCAGTGCCATGCTTGGTTGAAAATCTAATATTAAAGAATATAATACAAGCTAGGCCGTGGTGGCACACACCTTTAATCCCAGCACTTGGGAGGCAGAGGCAGGTAGATTTCTGAGTTCGAGGCCAGCCTGGTCTACAGAGTGAGTTCCAGGACGGCCAGGGCTACACAGAGAAACCCTGTCTCGAAAAACTAAAAAGAATATAATACAAATTAAAGAAAAGAGCAATACCTTTTTTCTTTCTTTCAACATCAAAAAAGGAATAAAATACTGCTGGAGGGAGGGAGTGTCTAGAAAGATGGCTCATCAGTAAGAGTACTTACTGCCCTTCCAGGGGGCTTGAGTTCAGTTCTCAGCATCCATACAGCAGCTCATAACATTCACAACCCCAGTTCCAGGAAATCCGATACTTCCATGGGCACCAGGTTTGCACGTGGTACACACTCATATATGCAGGCAAAGCATTCACAGATGTAAAATAAAATCAATCTTAAAATTAAACAAGAAATACTTACTACTTGAGGCATCTTCTTTCTCTGTCTGTGTCCCCCAATTTTTAAATATTCTTTCTTCATCAAGTTCCTTTAAAGCCTTGATGATTGGTGGTGTATCTGGAGCGTCCTTCTTCTTAATCAATAAGCTCACTGATGACCTTCCAAGTGAAGAGTCCTTTTCTGGAGGAGAATGGTATCTAAAACAGTAGCCACAATTGTAACTGCTGTGGGCTTAACATTTGCATGCCCCCAGCCCATAATGCCCAGATAACAGCCGAGCTTAGCTGCAAGTATTTGGAGCTGGGGCCTTTAACAAGAAATGGAGATTGACAGGTCATGAGAGAGGAGCCCCATGATGGGACTGAAGGTCCTTATAAAAAGAGGAGGAAGACAGCTTGATGGTGCACACATGGCTTTAACCCCAGTATTCCGGAGGCTGAAGCAGGAGGACAGTCAAGAGTTCCAGGCCAACGGTGGACACACAGCAAGACTTGCCTCAAAAAAAAAAAAAAAAAAAATCTCTGGTCTCAGGAGATCCCTGTACATAAACAAACACACACAAACACACATACACATTAACAATGAAAATAATACATTTAAAATGAGAAATAGGAGAAAAGAGAGCACTCTGTCTGGTGCACACCACCAACAGGCCATGTGGAACCCAGCCAGGAGGAAGGCACCCGAACTGGGAGAACCCCATAAACATATCGAAGCCTACTCTCATTAGTTATAGCAAACCATGCTAAGTTTACTAGGACAGTCGGGAATAACAGGAGAGCTGGCCATTTACCTCCATACGGATGCTAGTGTAGTGCAAGTAACTAAACTGAACCTGCACATAGCAAGCCAGTGCTACCATGTACAAACATTTCTACCTATATAGTACCCAGAGTACATTTGCTGAGCTTGCTCTGACTATCCCAAAAGTGAGAGGATTATCCTGTTGTCCTAACACCAAGCCTGCACTGTGCCCCTGAGCACAGGCAGAGAAGCACTGCGAAGCCTGTGAAGGTAAAACATCCTAAAGGCACTAACCTCTCGGGACTGAGAAGATGGAGCACACTGCTAAGAGAGCTTGCTATGCAAGCAAAAAACAAAACAAAACAAAACCTCAGAAATTAGGCTCTAAAAGATAAGACAGTAAACGATCAACAGTGGATGTGGTGGTGCCTGCTAGAATCTCAGCACATGGGGGTGAAAAGCAGAGGACCAAGTGTTTAATCAAGGCATCCTGTCTACACCCTCACAGCTGGGCTTTGCTGGAAGACAGTCACCCAACTGCGTCTACTCATCAACACTATCTTGAGTAGACACCCCCTTTCCATAATTAGCAATCCCCACCTCTGCAAGACAGCTGATTCACACACACTGTCCACTCTCCACCAGCCCTCCATCCTGGCTTTCACAATCCTTGGGTCCAACTTCAAAGAGAAGGCAGAAATCCCAAGACAGGAACTGTCTCTTGTCTTCCCCCCCGCCCTTTCACAGCCTACTTTTGACTATTTCCTCTACCCAAGACAGCTGCATCTCTACAAAAGCATTCCTCAGCTGACCTCTGCCGTTATCTCACCCAGGAATGCCGGTTTCCTCCAGCTGCTTATCTATCTTCCTGTCCCTGGTGTCCAGAGGCTGCCCAGTAAAGATGGAGTACTCTGCTCCTGGAATCAGCCACTTCCTCCTGCTGACATCCGAGGTGGCTAGTGTGCTGTAGAGATAAGAAACATTCCACAGCATCACAAGGTTTGCACGTCAGTTTGAAGAAAGTTTGTATATATGAAAGAGGGTGAATATTTTGTCTGTGCACTATGTGTGTGTGTGTGGTGTCCAACACGGCCAGAAGTGGACATCAAATTCCCTAGGACTGGAGTTACCAATAACTGAGGCCCCATGTGGGTACTGGGACTTGAACTCAGGACCTCTGGAAGAGAAGCCAGTGCTCTTAACCACCGAGCCATCTATCTAGCCCCTTGCACTTCAATTTAGACCAAATATTATATCAAACTACCCATCTCCAAGATTGATTTACATATTTGCACAGTGACTTAGAAACCATGTATGGACAACCCATACTTTTAAAAATTCTATTTTAAGGGGTTGTGTTGTTGTTTTGTTTTGAGGGGGGAGAGGGATCTCAACAGTTTCTCTGTGGTAGCCCTGGTTGTCATGGAATTTGCTATTAATCCCCAGGACTCATATGGTGGAAATGGAGAACAGACTCTTGCAAGTTGTCTTCTGACCTTCACATACACACACACACACACACACACACACACACAGAGGAATGTACACAGGCACACGCATGCACATGTTGATGACAAATAAATAAAACACAAACTATTTTTTAAAACCGCACTTCCCTCAGGTTGATACTATTTACTCAAATAATAAATAAAATGTAAATTGGAATAATGTTAAAAACTCAGTTTGTCAAGGTTTACATCTAGTCAAACCCTGCCCTATACTAGACTTTGAACCAGTGCAGGGTGTGGTAGCCTATGCCTTAAACTCTAGCATTCAGGATGCAGAGGACATGGATCTCTGAGTGCCAGGCTAGCCTGGTCTACTTAGCTAGGGTAGGAACTTGAGCCATAACCTGGAGGCAGGAAACAAAGCAGAGGTCATGGAAGAGTGCTGCTTACTGGCTTGTTCTCCAGGCTCCAGTATAGCCAGCTTCCCTCTGTACTATACTCCAGGTCTACCTGCATAGGGGTAGTACTGCCCACGGTAGGCTGGGTCCTCTCACATGAATGCCAATCAGAAAATGCCTGGCATACTTGCCTAGAGGCCAATCTTACAGAGGTATTTTTCAGTTTTGGTTCCCTCTTCCCAGATAACTCCAGTTTGCATCAAGTTGACAAAATTAACCAGCACAAACCTATCTTATCTCCAGGCCTGCTGTCACCACCACACTAGGCAACTTCCAGAGCTATCCTTGACCTCTAGACCCAGTGACTCTGTCTACAAAGTCATCTACCTCCAAGGATACGACTAGGCTCTATCATAATCAGAGGTCACAGCTCTCAGGAAACTAAACGCCCCAATTCCTCCCCCACCTTTGTTCCTGCCAAGCACCATCCCAGCAAGCAGCTAGGAAGCCCAGGATCTCTCAGCTCACCAATCAATCCCAGCTCCTCCAGTTCCCCTGTCCACTCTGGAATGCACAGCCGACACCTCATCTATCACAACACTGACTCCAACTCTTACTCTGACTGGAAGTAAAACCTCAAGCTTGACTGACAACAATGGCCTTACTTCCTGTCCATCCTCCATTGCTGAGCTTTGCTGAACAAACAGTTGCCTGCCTGGGCCTACTGATCAACTCCATCCTGGACATTCCTCCCCTTGATCAGCAAGCTCTGACTCTGTTACAGCTCTTCACTGTGGCCTTCAGTCGGGAGACAACCTCAGGTCCAACTTCAAAGAAGAGGCAAACCCTAAGAGAACAGGCAAGCTTCCCCTCTGCTCATGTCATACTTAACCTGCTAGGTTAAGTTCACCGCTAAGTTAGGTTTCATTTCAACCCCAGGTCACTCTTGTCCTTTCAGTGTCAATCTCCTGACGACCCTGGAGCTGTCCCCAGGCCTTGTTCACTGCTACACAGGCTCTCTGCCACTGAGCAACAGAGCAGAGTCCTTTTCCCTCAATTTTTAAATTAAACATTTCAAACATTCTTAGAAAATTACAGAGAATACTACAACAAGCGCCCACCTACCTACTCTCGGTCTTAACAGATGCTTAGATCTTAGCCATATTTGTTTTTCATTGTGAGACATAACATTGTATACATATGTATAGCTGCGTTTGTTAAACAAGGGCACGCTATCCACACCCTTTAGTGCTTCTCCTCCACAGTATGTTCATGGTTTATTCATGCTGGCGTTCAGGGCTGTCAATCACTTCTCTAGTCTGCATGCACTCTGCTGATTTTGTCTCCTGGTGGTGGATGCTGTTTCAACAATGCTCCACTTAACATGTGGGAGAATTAACCTAAAGCAAATGTCTAAAAGCAGAACTATGAAATTTGGGATGTATCCATCACCTTCAGTCTTCTGACTACTGCCAAATAGTCCTCTAGGCAAGCACCATCAACCTGCAGGCAGCCATTGGTATGTGTGAGTTCCTTTCTTCAGCTTTGCCAAACTTTGAACTGATTTTTTTAAGTCTGGCCTGTCTGATGATGAAATGGTACATGCTGTCATTTTAACTGGCATTTTCCCAATTGCTTAGGAAAACGAGCCTCTTTTCATTGCTATTAGCTATTTAGATTTCTTCTTCTGCGCAGCTTCTCATCTCTTTTTCCTTTCTGTGGAGGAAACTGTCTCCTTCTTACTGAGTTATGGTAGATCTTTTGTATTCTAAACACTCGTCCTTTTTTTTTTTTGCTGTCATTAAAACAAATTACACACACACTAAAAACAAATTGCACACACACACACACATACACACGAACGTGCACTTGCGAGTGAGCCTTTGAGATGGTGTTTGCCACCCACCTGAGACCTGAGTTTGATCCTGGAAATCATGATGGGAAGAGAAGGGACTCCTGAAAGTTGTCCTCTGGCTTCCACACATAAGCAGTGGCAAGCACATATTCATGCACACACAGTTTAAAAATACACTTCTTTTAAAGGTTTCAAGCATGTGTAGACATACAGGTAATGCTCAACGCACTGATACTGGGCAGAAGGTCTTCACTTTGTTCTATGCCCCTTAGATTCTCACTGCAAACAACTAAAGCCCTGCTGAGCCTCTTCAGTCCTATAGTTCCCTGCTCACAGCAGACAAGGTTCTCAACTGGTGCTCAGCATTCCCGTTCACAGTTTTAAGACTTTGATTGCGTCTGTAAGATCAGAACTATTGTACGTGCTGAAGTTGGTGTTAATTATTTCCTACTGAAGGTCAGGAAGGTGTAGCTCATTGGTAACACTTTATCTAGCATTTTCCAGGCCCTGGGTCCTATCACCAGTACTTTAAACAATTTTGTTATAATTGACATATAAAGACCCTAGTGTCTATTTCCCAGGTAAATGTTCCTGGATTTTCTTTTTGGAAATCTACTCTGTCTGTATATGTCTGTCTGTATTTATCAGGAGGGGTGTGCACATGTCATTGAGCACTGGTGGAACTCAGAGCCAATTTTCTCCTTCCACCTGGTGGATCCAGGCATCAAATTCATTTCAGGCTTGGTGGCAAGGGCCTTTACCCACTCAGCCATCTTGCCAGCTCCAGTCACCAGCACTTTGAAAAGAAAGTGCTATTTCTTTCTCAACTAGTTTATTGTTCTATATTTTACTCTTAAAATTACTCCAAATTTGACAGTTCAGATGAGACATTTTAATAGCATTATCTTCAAAAGGCAAAAGAATAAAAACTATTCAACTTTGTTGCTGTCATGCAGAAGCAGGAAGGGATATGCAAATGAATTAACTTGCTTTGCTTCCCCCCCCTCTTAAGACATCACAATATAGTGCTTCATTACTGGCTGGTCTGGAACTCACTGTATAGATCAGGTTGACCTTGAATTCAGAGATCTACCTATTTCTGCCTCCTGAGTGCTGGGATTAAATGTTCAGCCCCAAATATCTCTTATGCATGTGTATGCCTTCGTTCATATGGATGCCAGAGGACAATGTCCACCTCCTTTGAGACAGGGTTATTCGCTGGCTAGACTGACAGCCAGTGAGTAACAGGGATCCTCCTACCTCCAAATTTCCAGTGCTAGGATTAAAACTATCAAACCTGGCTTTTTGGGGTGTGGGGAAGCTAGCTGTCCTGGAACTCTATCTGTAGATCAGGCTGGCCTCAAACTCACAGAGATCCTCTTGTCTCTGCCTTCCAAGTGCTGGGAGTAAAGTTGTGCACCACCACCGCCCAGCCACAACTGGCATTTTTAGTATTTATTTATTTGTTTGTTTGTTTGTTTTTTGAGACAGGCTTTCTATGGGTTTAGACCTGGCTGTCCTGAACTCGCTTTGTATACCAGACTAGGCACAGAGATCTGCCTGCCTTTGCCTCCTGAGTGCTGGGATATTTTTAAAATTTATTATTTTTTTTAATATTTTATCTTATGGATGGATATTTTGCCTGTATGTATGTCTATGCATCACATGCATGACTGGTGTCCTTGGAGGCTGGAAATGGTGTCAGATCCCCTAAACTGGGGTTACAGATGGCTGTGAGCCATCATTGTAGGTGCTAGAAATGAAACCAGGTCCTCTGGAAGAGCAAGCAGTCAGTGCTCTAACTGCTGAGCCATCTCTGTAGCCCCACACCTAGCATTTTCATAAGTACTGGGGCTCGAACTCAGGCACTTGAGCTTGTAAAGCAAGAGCTTTACCAACTGAGTCACACAGGCCTCAGCCCTGCCAAAAACACTAAAAAGTCCTTAGTCCTACGTCATAAAAAATGATCGTGTAGGCAGGCTTTGGCCTAAAAGGCTGCAACCTGCCAAGCCTTTCCCATCATACACGGCCACACTGAATAAGCACATCACACATGCATTTCCAGGTGCTAGACATGTAGGCTGTCTTCAGCAGACTACAAACACATCTCTCATTCTCCACACTCCTGAGTCAAAGCAGTCTCCAGCTTGTGGATCCAATAGTCCTTACTGCCCGATGTCTCAGCAGCATTTAGTGACTGTGGCAGCTTCGGATACCCCCCACACACACTTGCAGCGGCTGTTTCTCTGACTCCTCTGCCAAACTCCTCTACCCAACAAGAAACCAGGGCTCCTGAGAGCTGTCTTGCACCCACTCCTACTGACACTCAGCTCCTATCAATCCTGTAAGCACCAATCAGAAATAACTGGCTCCAATGCTGTATAACTCCAGGCTAGGAGTTCTGAGCTCCAGGCCTACATTTACAATTGCCCACTTGATTTTGGCTTCAAGTCCGTGTAAATCACAAGCAAAAATCTTCATGACGGTCTGATCTCTTCACGTGCTCTGACCTGTCCCTCTCTTGTCTCATCAGCCAATACACAACCATGTTCTGTAGACTCCACCTCCAGAACCTTCCAAACTCTTTCCTCTTGTAATTATAAAAAAAAATTTCATGTTACATTTATTTATTTTGTGTTTGCACAGACATGCCGTGATGTGTGTAGAAGTCAGAGGATAACTTTTGGAAGTTGATTCTCTTCTTCAGCCGTGAGATCGTAAGATCTGGTGGCAAGCACCTCTGTACACTGAGCTGCCTCCCTAGCCCTCAACTACCATTCTTACGGATACCAGATACCCAGACCCTGCTCTCCTAGCACTAAAATGGCCTGATTCACCTCTTTCTCATGGCAGGAATTGTACATACACGAAAGTCAAGTGGCATTGTTTTATTATACAAAAATCTTCAGGAGCCAGGGAGATGACTCAGTAGATGAAGCACTTACTCCAAAAGACTAACAACTCGGTTTCATCCCTAGAATCCATATAAAGAAGGAAGTAAGGAATTCCAGGAAATTATCCTCCCGCATCCATGTATATCATGGCAAATGAACACCACGCGAGCACACACACACACACACACACACACACACACACACACACATGCACAATCTTTAAAATCTATACCTGGTATAAGGGCACACACCTTTAATCCCAACACTTGGGGTAAAGAGCAGGAAGATCAGGCTGGGGTCAGCCTGGACGACATAGGAAATTCTAGGCCAGCCAGGGCTTCAGAGACAAACACTGTCTCAAAAAAAAAAACTAAACTAAACTAAAATCTTCAAGAGAATTATCAATGGATTAAAGGTTAAAATCCAAACGCCTGACAATGACTTAGAAAGCCATATATGATTAATCCACAATGTCACCTAGGGCTACATGACTTCTCGCTGTGACTACCCGAGCCATGTATCGTGGTATAACTGCAATGTCCCCTTCAGGCTCACTGACACCAGATCCTGACATACTGGTACTGTTTGGGAAGATTATAGGACCTTAGGGGTAGGGGGCCTGGCTGGGGGGAAAAGGTCGCTGGGGCCAGGCCTTGGCAGGTCCTCTGCTTACTCTGCCTCCTACTTACAATAATATGAATGAGCAGCACCCTCATAGCCCTGACACCTTGCATGCCAACCCACAAAAGGATTCTCAAACCCCAAACTTTATACCTCTTCTTTTGCTAGTTCTCAAAAATTCATTTTTACCTTTGGTTCCTTTTGTCTGGTTTATGTTTTCTGTTTGAGACAAGGTCTTCCATAGCCCAGGCTTGGTATCAAGTAGGGTGTATAGCCAAGGATGACCTTGAACTAATCTTCCAGCATCCAAGTTCAAAGAGCTGGAATTGCAAGTGTATACACTACTACATCTGGCTAAACTTTCTTTTTCAAGATCCACTGATTTCTTTTATTGACGGTAGGTATGCATGTATGTCATGGTTCACATGTGGAAGTCAGAGATCAGAAAACAACTCTTAGGAATCGGTTCTTTGCTTCCACCACGGGGGCTCAAGCTCGGATGCTCACACTTTGTGGCAATTGTCTTTATCTGAAGAGAAACAGCCCTAATATTTCTTTACATTTTAAAAAGGATTTTTAAAAGCATGTTTTTTAAATTATAGGTATATGTGTGTTTGTGAGAGGGAGCTTGTGTACATGAGTGTAGCTCCCAGAGTTCAGAAGAGGGTGTCATATTCCCCAAAGCTGGAGTTACAAGAGACTGTCTGCTGCCAACGTGGATGTTGAGCACTCTGGTTCTTGGGAGTAGGAAGTGCCCTTAATTACCACGTCATCTCTCAAGTCCCCAACTTTTCTTTTAAATACGAGAATCCATTATATTCTATGACGATTACTCAACAAAGATATAGAAAGTGTCCTGACAACTACAGCTTAGGAAGGTTAGAAATCACAACTTCATTTTTCTGACAGATATAATGAAATCATGAACTACTTATTAAAATACTTTATACCAAAATCATAATTAAAAACTGAATTCTAATAGTTAAAGCCTTCTTCAAATATGCCATTCAGCTAACACTGTGCCAAGGCAGCGCATTCCTAGAATCTCAGTATTTGGGAGACAGAGGGGAGAGGTCCACTGCAAGTCTGAGGCCAGCCTGAGCTACAGAATGAGAACTGGGCCAGCCAGGACTACATAATAAGACTGTCTCAAAAGCAAAAATTAAACCAAAGATTTCAGTAAGATAACTGTAGAGAACTAAAGCAGAAAACCACAGCTTAATATAGATCCATCCCCAAAGGTCTTTTCGTTAACAAAAGATAAAATGTCAGTTTATTTCTGGGTCTTCGATTCGATTCCATTGATCAACCTGTCTGTCTCTGTACCAATACCGTGCAGTTTCTATCACTATTGCTCTGTAGTACAGCTTGAGGTCAGGGATGGTGATTCGTCTAGAAGTTCTTTTATGTTCTGGATTGTTTTGGCTATTGCAGGTGTTTTGTTTTTCTATATGAAGGTGAGAATTACTCTCTCAAGGTCTGTAAAAAAATTATGTTGGAATTTTGTTAGGAATTATAGTAAATCTGAAGATTGCTTTTGGTAAGATGGCCGTTTTCACTATGTTAATCCTACCTATCCATGAGCATGGGAGATCTTTCCATCTTCTGAGATCTTTCACTTGCTTGGCCAGGGTCACACCAAGCTTTTATATTACTCGTAGCTCCTGTGGATGGTGTTGTCTCCCTGTTTTCCTTCTCTGCCCATCTGCCATTTGTATAGAGGAAGGCTACTGATTTGAGTTAATGTTATATCCAGTCACTTTGCTGAAGTTGTTTGTCACCTGTAGGAGTTCTCTAGTAGAATTTTTTGACAAAGAAGGCAAAATCATACAATGGGAAAGAAAGTGTGATGGTTTGTATATGCTCAGCCCAGGAGTGGCACTATTAGGAGGTGTGGCCTTGTTGGAGTGGGTGTGTTACTATGGGTGTGGGCTTAAGACCCTCACCCTAGCTTTCTAGAAGTCAGACTTCCACTAACAGCCTTCAGATGAAGACGATGTAGAATTCTCAGCTCCTCCTGCACCATGCCTGCCTGGATACTGCCATACTCCTGCCTTGATGATAATAGACTGAACCTCTGAACCTGTAAGCCAGCCCCAATTATATATTGGCTTATAATGTTGCCTTGCTCACAGTGTCTGTTCACAGCAGTAAAACCCAAACTGAAACAGAAAGCATCTTCAACAAATGGTGCTGGTCTAACTGGATGTCAGCATGTAGAAGAATTCAAATAGATCCATACTTATCACCCTACACAAAACTCAAGTCCAACTGGATCAAGAATCTCCACATAAAACTGGATATATTATCCAAGCTATATAAAGAATTCAAGAAGTTAGACTCCAATAAACCAAATAACCCAATTAAAAAATGGGGTACAGAGCTAAACAGAGCTATCAACAGAGGAACCTCAAATGGCTGAGAAGCACTTAAAGAAATGCTCAACATCCTTAGTCATCAAGGAAATGCAAATCCAAATGACCCTGAGAGCCCACCTTACACCAATCAGAATGGCAAAGTTCAAAAACTCAAGTGACAGCACATGCTGGCAAAGATGTGAAGAAAGGGGAACATTCCTCCATTGCTGGTTTGTCAGCTGTAGAAGTTTTCTGGTAGAATTTTTTGCCAAAGAAGCCAAAATCATACAATGGAAAAAGAAAGCATCTTCAACAAATGGTGCTGGAATTGCAAACTTGTACAACCAATCTGAAAATCAATCTGGTGGTTTCTCAGAAAATTGGAAGCCTCAGCTATACCATTTCTGAGCATATACTCAAAAGATGCTCCACTATACCAGAAGGACATGTGCTCCACTATGTTCATAGCAGCCTTATTTATAACAGCCAGAAACTGGAAACAACCCAGATGTCCATCAACCAAAGAATGGATATAGAAAATGTGGTTCATTTACACAACGGAATACTAGTCAGCTATTAAAAATATGAACATCAAGAATTTTGCAGGCAAATTGGATAGAACTAGAAATTATCCTGAGTGTGGTAAACCAGACCCAAAAGGACATGTATAGCATATACTCACTGATAAATGGATATTAGCCATAAGGCACAAAATACCCATGATATGCCCCACAGCCACAAAGAAGTTAAACAAGTAGGAAGGTCCAAGTGATGACGCTTTAATCACATTTAGAAGGGGAAACAAAATAGGAGGCAGAGGGAGGGAGGGAAGTGGTGGGATAGGGGAAGGAGAGGGGAATGGGAGGGGGCAGGATCCGGTATGTAGAGAGACAGGAGAGAGACCTAGAAGGCCAGGAGAATAAATGGAAACCTGCAGCTGCTGGGGGTTAGGAAGTCCCAGAGACCTGAGACTGGGGGGAAGGCCTCCAAGGAGTCAATGTGATTGACCTTAGCCAAGAAGCCTAACAGTGGGGACATGGAACCTGAAGAGTCTACCTCCTACAACCAGGCAGGACCTCTAGTAGAGGGATAAGGACACAAACCTACCCACAAACCTTTTGACCCTAAATTTGTCCTGTCTAAAAAGAAATGCAGGGACAAAGACGGAGCAGAGACTGAAGGAATGGCCAACCAATAACTGGCCCAATTTGAAACCCATCCCATGGGCAAGCACCAGTCCCCGACACTACTAATGATACTGTTAAGCTTGCAGACAAAGCCTAGCATAACTGTTCTCTGAGAGTCTGTACCCAGCAGATGACTGAAACAGATGCAGATCCCCACAGCCAAACACTGGACTGAGATTGGAGACACTTATGGAAGAGTTGTATGAAGGACTGAAGACCCAGAAGGGGATGGGAACCCCACTGGAGGACCAACAGAGTCAAATAACCTGGACCTCTGGAAGCTCTCAGAGACTGAGCCATCAACCAAAGCAAGTACAGGCTGGAATAAGGCTCCCGGCTTCTATATCACAGACATGCAGCTCAGTCTCCATGTGGGCTCCCAACAACTGGAGCAGAGGCTCTCCCTAAAGCTGTATGTAGTCTGACTGTAGTATACATTCCCCAATAGGGTTGCCTTGTCTGGCCTCAGTGAGAGAGAGGATGCACCTACCCTGGCAGAGACTTGATTCACCAGGGTGGGGGAATATCCAGTGGATGCCACCCTCTCAGAGAAGAAGGGGTTCGGGGTAGGTCTCTGTGAGTGGGGGACTTGGAGGCGGGGCAACATTTGGAATATAAACAGAAAATTTAAAAATATATATATAATGACTGGATTTTAGTGGTTAAGGCTTTAAAATGTGCTCCAGTTCAGTATCTTGTTCTTATAGGTAATTATTTGTGCTCCCTTTGTCACTGGAGAGGCAGCTGCTAAAATGAAGTTCCACCCCTTTGCAGCCTCTAACTGAAACAAGAACCACAGAAAGAATTCAAGGCTGCTTCTCATACTCAAGGTTTTGTTTCCTTTCTTCTTGTTTCCCTTCTTTTTGTTTCTTGTTCTTCCTCCTCTTCCTCCTCCTCTTCTTCCTCCTCTTCTTCTTCCCCCTCCTCCTCTTCCTCCTCCTCCTCTTCCTCCTCCTCCTCTTCTTCCTCCTCTTCCTCTTCTTTCTTCTTCCTCCTCTTCTTTTTTTTTTTTCTTTTGAGACAGGGTTTCTCTATGTAGCTCTGGCTGTCCTAGAACTCACTCTGTAGACCAGGCTGAGATCCACCTGCCTCTTCCTCCCAAGTGCTGGAATTAAAGGTGTGTGCCACATCAAGAGACTGTCACCCTTCTTTTCAGAGAATAGGACAGTGTGGAACTGCACCCAGCAGAAAGATGATGGAACTCAGGTTGTGGGAGAACATTACAAAAGTCAGCAGACTAGCAAAGTAGTCCAGTTCATAGGAAGGAATATGCTGTTCACCTTGGTGCTTGTTACTGTTTTGTTCTAAAGACAAATCTCTATGTAGCCCTGGCTGGCCTGAAACTTACTATGTAGACCAGGATAGCCTCAAACTCATAGAGATCCAAATGCTTCTGCCTCTAAATGCTGATAATTAAAGGCATGTGCCACCATGCCTGGCTATTATCCACATTGAATGGAGGTGGGGGAGCTAATGGCAGAACTATCCACATGAACATTTACCTCTGTAAAAGGACAAAGACCACAAAAAGATTCCAGAATGAAAAGCCAAGCAGGAAAATGATGGCAAATATGAAGAAGAAACACTTGAAAAGAGTAATCTCATATATAACTCGCCTTAAAAATTGCTTAGGGCTGGAGAGATGGCTCAGAGCTCATTGTTCTCGCAATGGACCCAAGTTTGGCTCCTAGCACCCATGTCGGGTGGCTCAAAGCTGCTAGTAACTCCAGCTCCAGGAATCCCACACCCACTATGTTTATGGCCACGGTGGAGAATGGTGGGGACAGAGTCGGGAACACAATGCTTGCTCGAGGTTCTCACGCCACCTGACTCCCCTTCTCTTATCCTCAAAAATGCTTCTTCGTAGGGATGTGGATGGTATCCACCAACTGTGACTTTAAAGTGCATCTAAGACTATAGATAATTTACTGCCGGCTTCCTGATTAACAGAAGGCCACACAGCAGGGACACTAAGTGGAGTCACTTACTTGGCCCAGGATGGTTTCGTGGGAGCTTTAGCGCTGTGGCGAAGACTCAGCATACTCTCGTGCTCTGCCTGCTTCACCTGAGCTTCAAGTTTTGAGATCATCCTAGGTCAAAAGCAGTTAGACAAACTAAACACATCGAAACAGACTGAAAACACAGCTCAACTACCAGATGTTACTTAATCGTCCCTCTTCTGGAAGGCCATGATAGCCTGCTGCTCAGAAACCTTCTTCATAGTAAAACGGCTTCTTGATTTTTGAAAGAGGCAAAGGCTCATTTAATAAATAAAAATGTTTATTAATTATATAATATTAATGTTTTATTATAATAATTTATTAAATATATAAAAAGTAAAATATTCTCAACTTTCAGACCAGAGATGAGGCAGCAATTCATCCCATTTGTACCATGTTCAGAATAAACGCTCCCTTCAGTTTTCTCACTAGAAGATAACTACCCCAGCCAACTGTTTCCAGTTAGCACAGCCTTCCTTTTCTTCTTTTTAAATTTATTAACTTAATTAATTTATTTCAGAGTGTGTGTGTGTGTGCGCGTGCGTGTGTAAGTCAGAGGCCAACTGACTCAGGAGTCGGTTCTCTCCTGCCACCTTGTGGGATCTGGGGGAGTCATCAGGCTCGCTGCCCCTTTCCATCCTTTAAAACTGTGAATGGGGGCCGGCGGGATGGCTGAGGGAGATGGTTGGGAAGGATCAGCTCTAACATGACAATATGTCCTCCAGTGTGGTAAGGACTGACTGGATCAGGCGGGTGGCAAATCAAGACACTTTGCTGCTCTTTTCTGTGTAAACCCTTCAGATTAAAGTGACTCTCTAACCCTGGGGTTGGATTTGACCCAAACACAACTATAATAGGTATGCTTGGAGGCCAATTTAGATATTCCCTTTTTAAAAGGATTTAGTTTTAATGGTATGTACATGTACATGTTATTCAGGAGGTTGCAATGCACCTCCCATGGTGCTGGGAACTGAACTTGGGCATGCCAGAAGAGTGGGTGCACTCTTAATTACCGAGCCACCTCTCCAGCCCTAATTTAGATGTTTCTAATCATTCACAATATGGATCATTTATGATCAGACTCCATTCAGACTTCTCATCATGCTGAAGAAAACAAAACATCTGGAGAAATGCACGTACCTGAGACTCAACCACCAATGTATTCTAATCACCTAAAAATCTCCTAAGCTAAAATGTAATGCATTTACACATCCAGGGATTAGGCTACAACCAAATGGCTTTAAGAGTCTCTTTCCCTCACTGTCAAAACAAAGACAAAGGACAATTAGCCACGTGCTTTATTAGTAGGACACCTACCTTTTCAAGTCAGAAATCTGAGTGTGTGCATCAAGCAATTTGTTCTCAGTTGTGTTCAATGTATCCTAAGGGGAGGAAGAATTTCCAAAACTGAAGATAAGCATGCAGATGGAACCTTTTACTTCAAAACATGTAATATAAAGCAAATGTAAGGCTACAGCCAGCGGTTAACTGCAGTGGAACTTGGCAAGGAAGGCGTGAGCTGGGGAAGCGACAGTGTAAACACTGGCCTCTCCCAGGGACTCCTAGCAGATGCAGCCCAATGCCTGCTAACTAGAAGCAAGCTCACAGTAAGAGGGATCTACTTTAGGTCCAAAGGCAGCTGAAGGCTTAGCAGAATGGCACAACAAAAACCTTCAGTGATATGCAGGCACAACGAGCTCAGTCTTAGCTGTAGCTACAGAGGGTCCACGAACCTTACAAACCCATAATCCCCTACTGCATTCCGTAGGCTGCCTGGAGCAGTGTACAGCATTACTGTGGGACTCACTGAGACCACATATGTAACTCCAAACAGCTTCAGTTAAGAATTCAGACACAATCTATAGATTTTTACTACCCCATAAAAACTACTGCTTTGAGAATTCTAATTTTACACTTACAGGGAGTAGATGGTCATCTGAGTCTACACAATAAACTCTTCTGCCCAGTGTCTTCTCAACCATACCAAATGCAACAGGCACTCAATAGTGTTTGGTAAATTAACAGATCTCACAAACGGGCAGTTTCAAACAGCAATAGATGGGGACTGGGAAGAAGGGCAGTACCTGTGTAAAGCCCGATAGAAGCCCAGACCAGAGCCCTCTGCCCTTTACCTTCGCTCGCCCGTGCTCTTTGCTCAGGGATTCATACTCTCCTAAGAGCTGCAAAGAAAACAGAGAATTGAAGACAGAACTAGACAGGTAACAGAAGACCAGCGCTCTTCAAACTGCCAAGGTCAGTAAGGAAAGGCTGACAGAGAAGCAATGGTTCTGGAAGGGGATGGGACGATTCCTGATAGAATGTTTGAAAGCCTTTTAAGTCTGAAATAATTTTTTTTTAAAGATTTATTTATTTACTTATTTTATGTATGTGAGTACACTGTAGCTGTCTTCAGACGCACCAGAAGAGGGCATCGGATCCCATTACAGATGGTTGTGAACCACCATGAGGTTGCTGGGAATTGAACTTAGGACCTCTGGAAGAGCAGTCAGTGCTCTTAACCACTGAGCCAACTCTCCAGGCCCAGTCTGAAACAATTTTAAAAGCAAAACAAACAAGAGCAATACGAGCCCTCAACATAATAGTAAAGTATATTTGTACTGTCTTTTAAATTTTTATTAGACTTTTCTACACTAATTTTATAGAATAAAAATACAAAGTCAAAACACCTAGTATTATTTTAAAATACTACATATGGTGGTACATCCCTGGGATCCCAGCATTCAGGAGGCTGAAGGAGAAGGATGGCAAATTTGAGGCCGGTTGGACCTTACACAATGAGAGCCCCAGAAAGGCCCAAGATGAGGACAGAACACACTGTTACAGCAGAAAGTATGGAAATGGTTTTTAAAATAACAGAAACATGTCTAAAAGGGTAAAGAAATTCCAGGCCCCACCACATCCTGTGCCACTAGATGACTGTCCAAACCTGCTGCGAGTCAGGGCTACCAGACACAAGTACAGATACAAAACAAACACACTGTGGAAAAAGAGGGCTCAGGTTAAGGTTCCTGCCTAAGAGCCTCCCTGCCTTCTTCTGCCTGACACTGGATCCTGTGTGCTAGGCCTGGCAGGTAAGTGGCAGAGAAGTCTCTACAAAGACTGATATGCCCCAGAGAACAGAACTATAGGAACCAAGACAGCTCAGCAACCCTCATCCTCATTCACACATCCATTCCAAGGTCGCTGCCCACCAGTAAGCCACTCTGCCCAGGGCTACAAGTTACCTCCTTTTTCTCTTTTTAATTTGTGTGTGTGTGTGTGTGTGCGCGCATATGAGAGAGAGATGGGGGGTGTGTGTATGGATATCTAAAGAGAGAGGAGGGCACTGTATCTCCAGGACCTGGAAGTTACAGGGAATTCTGAGAGATGGTGCAGTGATTAAGAGCACTTGCTGCTTTCCCAGAGGACTCAAGGTCTGTTCCCAGCAAAGCCACTTTCTAGTTTAGCTTTGAAAGGTCAGTCTTAACAGATAATGCACCTTTCCATATAGAAAAGGCGGTGCACGCCTTTAATCCCAGCACTTGGGAGGCAGAGGCAGGCGGATTTCTGAGTTCGAGGCCAGCCTGGTCTACATAGTGAGTTCCAGGACAGCCAGGGCTACACAGAGAAACCCTGTCTCAAAAAACAAAAAAAGAAAGAAAGAAAGAAAGAAAGAAAGAAAGAAAGAAAGAAAGAAAGAGCGAGCCCTAGCATTGATACATAAGAAAGGAATGAGAGGAACAGAAGGCAGGGCTGAAAATAAACGCATGTTTTTAAAATGATGGACGTGGGTGGGGTGGGAAGTCATCAGAATAGAACAGAGGATTTCAGGGGAGTCACTGCCTTGAGAGGGCTTTTTAAAAAACATCCAGGCCTAGAGAAATAGCTCAGTGGGTAAGAGCACTAGTTGTTCTTCCAGAGGACCCAGGTTCAATTCTCAGCACCCACAGGGTGACTCACAATTCCAGTCCCAAAAGATATGGCCCCCTCTTATGGCCTCTGAAGGTACTGCATGCATGTGATACACATACATTCAGATAAAATATTTCAGTACACATTTTAAAAAACACAATCTATTAAAAGACTAGAATGGATGTATATTCGCCTTTTATCCCAGCACTCAGGACACAGAGGCAGGCATATGTCTCTAGGTTTGAGGCCATTCTAGTCTATACAGTGAGTTCCAGGACAACTCAGGGCTATATAATAGAGACTCTGTCTTTTAAAAACAAGCAAACAAAACACAAACAAAATTAAAATAAGAAAAAGGGGATTAAAAGTTAAAGAATCAATGTGAAATCCAACATCTGTCTGATAAGTATTCTAAAGAGAACAGAAACAAAAACCAACTAAGAAAACAGAAAACTCCCAGAGTGAACAGTCTCATGAACGCCCCACAAAGCAAGGATCACGGAACCATACGGCATCATTTCAAGTGGGGCAAGACCCCAACATTCCCAGAGAGAGGAACCAAACCAGTGACAAAGACCACTGCCCACAACAGAGGTGGGAGGCAGAAGTTACTGGCCATCATCAAATGGATTAGAGCAACTGTTGCCTGTGGAATTACCACAGGCAATGTGAGGATCTCACCACCAGTCCAGCTTCCTTTCAGACTCAGGGAACCAATACTGTGTAATTCCATGGCAGTAAAGTCTAAGACCACAAGAAGAAACAGGCCCTCAGCTATCAGGAAGATGTTAAGACAAAATGATTTCAGCTCACTTAAGTACCGTAACTTAAGAATCCAGATATTAAAATTTTAAGAGCCAGCAGCATGGCAGGTGAGGACCCTTGCCTAAACAAGATGAGTTTGAGTCCCAGGAATCACAGGTTGTCCTCTGACCTCTATATATGAGCCATGATATGTGCGTGTGTGTAGACACATACACGTACACAAACAAACAAACATACAAGCAAATAAATAAAGTAAAATAAATGTAAAACCTGGGCTGAGCAAACAGCTCAAGAGGTACAAGCTTCTGATGTGCAAGCCTCCTCTCAATCCTTGTAAGCCACCATGGAAAACCAACTTCTGAAAGTTGTCCTCTGACCCCTACACGCAGGTGCCCACACTCACTCATCATACATACACATACATAAAAAGGTTTAAAAAAAAAGTCACACTAAGCTAGGCAGTGCATGCCTTTAACTGAAGCACTCTGAAGGCAGAAGCAAGCAGATCTTAAGTTCTAGAACAGCCAAGACTACACAGAGAAACCCTGTTTCAAAAAACAAAGAAGAAAAACAATCAAACTGGTTCTAAAGGACCATAGATACAGCTATATTGGCAGTATAGCTTGTATAATGTCCTGGACTCTATCCACAACACCTGGGACAGAGAAGAGGAAATGGATGATTGTGACACACCACACACACCAACAACACCATTAAGGTCCTAGACTCTATCTGTGCAATGGGATAGGGTAGGAGGGGGCTGGCAACACACAAGAACAACAACAGTAACTGTTGTGGATAGCCCTGAGGCTGTTTGTATTTTGATGCTAATTCCATCCTCCTGGGAGGGGCTTCAGACAAAGAGTGAGTTACATACTCATGTGACTTCTTGTGAACCAATCCCTTAATAAAGAAGCCAATCACTGGGCAAGTAGGAGGGACTTCCGGGTTGGAGAGAGGAAGAGAGGAAGCAGGAGAGAGGGAGGTCTTTTAGGAAAGGGGACAGCATAAGGGGTAAGATGTAGCTTGTAGAGTTTCCTGGTATCACGCAGATTTGCCTCCAGAGGATTTAGATTAAATTAGGCTTACAAGATTAGGATTTTAGTTGTTGCGCCCAGAGACTGAGTTACCGTTGTTTCTGAACTTAGTGTGTGTTCCATTTTCCTTCACACGGCAGCTCGTCTGGGTTCAAGAGAGAAAGGTATGGCAGCAAAGTGTGGGTTTGCCTAATGTGCACCACTCAGGCCATGGGGGATTTGAAGCATGGGGCTAGCATGGTAGTGACCCACCAGTGGGTCCTAGCGAGCTGGGTGGAGAGATTGTGGAGCTCTGAGTGAGAGTTCCATGAGATAAGAGCAGGTTGGTCATTGCTCTCCAGTGCACGGCTGGCCAGCCCACTGGGGCTGAGGGAACCAGGGCTTAGCTTGGAAACATGCTATATTCTTTCTTTTTAATATTTCCCACAACAGTAACAACCAGCCAGGCATGGGAGTGAACACCTATAAGTATAGCACTCACAAGACTGAGGCAGGGGAATCATGAGTTCAAGGCCAGCCTGGGTTACATGGCAAGATCCTCTCTCCCAAAGAACCCTGCTCTAAATCTGGCTTATGTCATTTTATCCTGCCAGACAGATGTTTTGACAGCTCAAAAGTTGACTCACTGGAAACAGAAGAGTGAGGGAGTTCAGCCAGCCTTCTACAGCTGACTTCCTGCTGCAGGATGACTGTTACCGTTTCCATCAAGAGCTACGAGTAGTCTAAGGCTTAGACCAAAATGTGCTCAGGAAAGTCATCACAGCTTCAGAGCGTACATTAGCTAACACATTACTTTTGGCCACTATGGTTTGAATGGGAAATGGTCCCACAGGCTTCCGTTTGAGCACTTGGTCCCCAAGCTATTGGTACTGTTTGGGAAGGTTGTAGAGACTTTCTAGAGGAAGTGAGCCACAAGGGCTGGGCCTTGAGGTTAAGGGTAACTGTCATGTGACCACGCAGCCTCCTGTTCCTGCCACCACTCTCCCTGCCCGCAGCCATGGGTTCCCCTTCATGATGAGTGTCCTTCCTGAGCTATAAGCCAAAATCAACCTTTTCTCCCTTAAGCTGCTTCTGTCTGAGGAAGTCAGACAGCAGCACAGTGCTGAGCTCCTGGGTTGGCTACTTACATCTTGAAACATTTTGTTTTCTTGTCTCAGCCTCACTTCTTTATCATCTGAGAGCTTGTACGCATTCTCAAAGGCTTCCTCTAGATCCTGCAGCCGACACTTTAGTCGAGTGATGGTGTTATCTTTCTCTTTATTGCTTGTCCTCATTTCTTCAATTCGTTCCTGCAAAATTTTGGAGGCACTGCTGGCTGCATTGAAGCGTTCTCTCAAGTCATTCTACACAGGAAAGACAGAGATAAACCACTCCAAGTGAAAAGGTGCCTCAGTATTAGCTAAAAAATTATGTGCATTAGAACAAAACATACAGATAGGAACAAGCTACTTTATTTAACATTTTGTTGTGTCCCACCCGGGACAGTCTAGAAAGGACCACTCTAATGGAACACCACCATGAGGTTAGCCAAAGGTGTACAGACATACAATGATTCCAGGGCCCACATAGACGGGACTGTTTGTGGATCACCCCAATGAAGAAATAAATAACTACAAACATCAGAGGAATTATGAAACTGTCCTAGAATACGCTACTCAAAACTATTATGTTGGGCCGGGCAGTGGAGGTGCACGCCTTTAATCCCAGCATTTGGAAGGCAGAGGCAGGTGGATTTCTGAATTGGATGCCAGCCTGGTCTACAGAGTGAGTTCCAGGAAAGCCAGGACTAAACAGAGAAACCCTGTCTCGAAGAAAAAAAATTATGTTGGAATAGAAAAATAAAAAGATTCTTGAGACAAGAAAGAAAGAAAGAAAGAAAGAGAAAAAGAAAAAAGAAATCAATTTGGCGTTTTCTCAGAAAACTTGGAATAGTTCTACCTCAAGACCCAGATATACCACTCCTGGGCCAATACCCAAAAGATGCTCCAAAATCTCACAAAGACAATTGCTCAATTATTTTCATAGTACTTTTATTTGTATCACCAGAAACTGGAAACAACCTAAATATCCCTCAAACTAAAAGTAGGTAAAGAAAATGTAGTGCATCTACACAGTGCAATACTATCCAGCCATTAAAACCAAGATACCATGAATTTTCCAGGCAAATGAATGGGACCTGAAAATACCATCTTGAGTGAAACAGAAGCCTGTTGTCCCATGAGAGGCTTCACCCAGAAGTTGAATCTGAGAGATACAGACACCCACAGCCAAACAGTGTATGGAGCTTGGGATTTTCACAGAAGAATAGAATGAATGATTGCAGACCCTGAAGGGGATAGGAATTCCACAAGAAGACCAACAAAGTCAATTAACCTGGACCCTTGGGGCTCTCAGAATCTAAGCCACTAACCAAGGACATACATGGGCTGGACCTAGGCCTGCCCACTAACGTAGCAGATGTGCAATTTGACCTTTATTTGGGTCCTGAATAACTGGAGCCAGAACTATCCCAGTGGGATATGTTCTACTAGCTGGGCTGCCTTCTCTGGCATCAGTGGGAAAGGAAGCACCCAGCCTTGCAGAGACTTGGAGGGGTGGGGGAAAGCCTAGGGACCCCCACTCTGGAAGAGGAGAAAGGTAGGAGGGAAGGACTGACAGAGGAGGTGATGGGGGAGGCAGTAAGCATGAGTGGGATGTAAAACGAATGGGAAAAAAATTTAATTAAATTTTAAAAAGACACATTTGAATATTTTATGATACTAAGAACTTACTATAAGCCAATCAAACACTACTGAAAGCAGAATAAATTATTTTAATAAAGTGAAAGAAGCAAAAACCACAAACAAAAACTAGTATGTTGGGGATGGGGCCTTTTTAACCATCCTCTTTGAAAATACAAAATTAAAAATGTGTTTCACATGTTAGCAGGCATTCAGTGGTTATGTCTGGAATACCATATAGGTGCCAGGCCACAGGGTGTCAAATGTAAGGTTAAGGCTGGGTCCAATACTTCATGCTTCAGTCCAACTGGTTTGAAAGGCTGAACTGCAAAGACTGCTTAAGTCCAGGAGTCCAAGACCACTCTAAGCTATAGCACAGCAAACCCCATCTCTAAACAAAACAACAGAAAGTAAGATTAACAAGAGATACTAATCCCTAACTTCATATTGGAGTTTACCACTTAGACAAAGCCACCTAAAACAAAGCAACAAAGCGCTGGGGTGACTCAGTTTCTAGACACTGGCCTAGCTTAGCAAGGACCTGAATTCTACCCAGAAGGGGACCAGGCATTAAAGCAGTGACAATGTATAGAACAAAACAGGCACTTTTCACCAAAATTTTCCTTATAAAGTACTACATGAAGAATAAAACAGCCAGGCGTGGTGCTAGACACCCTTAGTCCCAGCACTTGAGAGAAAGAGGCTAGCCTGGTTGTCTTAGTCAGGGTTTCTATTCCTGCACAAACATCATGACCAAGAAGCAAGTTGGGGAGGAAAGGGTTTATTCAGCTTACACTTCCACACTGCTGTTCGTCACCAAAGGATGTCAGGACTGGAACTCAAGCAGGGCAGGAAGCAGGAGCTGATGCAGAGGCCATGGAGGGATGTTCCTTACTGGCTTGCTTGCTTCTCCTGGCTTGCTCAGCTTGCTCTCTTACAGAACCGAAGACTACCAGCCCAGGGATGGTACCACCCACAAGGGGCCCTCCCCCGTTGATCACTAATTGAGAAAATGCCTAGCAGAGCAGTGGTGGCGCACACCTTTAATCCCAGCACTTGGGAGGCAGAGGCAGGTGAATTTCTGAGTTCAAGGCCAGCCTGGTCTACAGAGTGAGATCCAGGACAGCCAGGGCTACACAGAGAAACCCTGTCTCAAAAAACAAAACAACAACAAAAAAACAAACAACAAACAAGAACCCCAGCACCTGCACTCCTAGTTACACATCCAGTCAGTGAGACTCGAGCTGCAGTGATCCACACCTTTGAAACATCACACACTAGATGGCCCCTCAAACAAGCACTCACCACTTCTAGTTCCAGCAAGTTGTTTTTCTTCTCGAGTGTTCGAACTCGGCTAGTAGCTTCATTCAATGCACTGTCCAGCTGGCCACATCTAGGGAACAGAAATTTAGAATCAGTTAGAAAACAAAATAATTTCTCTTAAGAGCATTAAACAAATCCAAGACGCTTGCTGATCTGTAAAATAAAGCAAACTCCCCAGTGTTAGCAACACCCAAGACATTGCTTTGGTACAAGCACGTCTCGGATAGTCTAGTATCTAAAGATAAAAGGGGAAATCGGTGATCAGAATGAACCCTAGGAAGTATCAAGAGGAAGGTTTTTAGTTTAGAACACAGCATGAGACCTTGAGTTCAATTATCAGCACCAGGGAAAAAAGGGGTGAATGTTAAGATGTGAACAGATTCTGAAATATCAGTATCACGCAGCAGTAACATGAAAGAAAGGTGGACAGAACTGTGTACTTCAGCAGAAACCCAAATGTGCCATTTGTGGTGATGATTACCAGACCTAGAGTAGAGGAAATTCTAACGCCATGGCCCAGTTTTGAGGATGTGCTGAATGAAGTAAGTCTGTTACTGTATGTGATCAACAAAACACATGCTTGAGCTTGTGTAGGAGCCCGGCTTCCATTCCCAGGACAGCACATCCTCCTCCCCGCCCCCCCCCAAAAATGGGAGGAAAAGGAAAGGAAAGATAAACACTGGGACTTTGCTTGCAGAATGCACACATTCATGAAGACACTGAGAACAGAGGTGACCAGGGTCAGGGAAAAGGAGGCAGGCAGGAGATAACCATCTAACGAGCCCAGGACTTCAGTTCTTTATTGATGTTTGTTTTTCATTTTTCTTTTTCCAACATTTATATATTTACATTGGGGAGAGAAGGGTCCTGGGGATTGAACTTAGTACCTCACACGTGCTAGGCAAGCACTGTACTAACTGAGCTACATCTCGAGGATAGAATTTCAGGATGTGGGGTTTGGTTGGTTGGTTTTTTTCTCATTTACTTACTTACTTACTTACTTATTTATTTATTTATTTATTTATTTATTTAATGAAGGGTGTGTGTACGCACACATGCTGGGGTGTGTGTGTGCAGATAACCTGCAGGAATCGTCTCTTTCCTTTTACCATGTAGTTTCCAGAGATCAAACTGAGGTTGCCAGACCTGGCATCAGGTACCCCTACCCAGAGTTTGCAAGTCGAAAATGATTCTGGAGCTGGATGGCTACACAACAATGTTAATAGATTTCAGCCACCAAACTGCACACTTAAAACAGTGAATTTGTTAGACATAATTTGATATTTAAATTTTATATTTTTAAAATAGAGAACATTGCACAAAGTGGCTTGATGTTAGTATGGAAAAATCTGCCTGGATGTACAAGTGTACATTACCATTTCTGGAAGGATCTAAAGAGCTGGGCTGTTTGAAGTCGGGGCACAGCACCCTTTCTGAGCTATTTCATGCTCTACATTAATGCACTGTTCTCTTTGTGGAATATATACATGTGTGAAGAAACCAGAAGGATCAGCTGTCATCTGCAGGACCGACACCCACCTTCTCTGAGAAAGGGTCTCTCTTCTGCCTGAGTTTACCAACTCGTCTAGAGCAGCAGGCCATCGAGCCCCAGGATCCTTTTGTCCCCACCTCCATGGCACCACAATTACTAGTGTGCCACATGCTCAGCTCTTTTACACTCCACATCCTCACACTGACAATGCAAGCACTTGGCCAACTGAACCATCTCCCCAGCCCTGAAGTCGGAATCCCTTTTTAAGATTTTTATTATTTTATTTAATTAATCCTTTGAGATTTTATCTCATGAGTACAGGTATTTTCCTGCGTGAATATCTGCATGTCATAAAGGTACTGAAGTGCCTGGGAGGACATTGGATCTCCTGAGACTGGAATTATAGACAGCTATCAGCTGCTATGGGAGTGCTAGAAGTAGAACCAGGGCTGTCTGGAAGAGCAGCCAATGCTCTTAACTATTGAGCCATCTCTAGCCCCAAGATTTATTTTATCTTTAATCATGTATATACGTATGTGTATGCTGTGTGTGTGTGTGTGTGTGTGTGTGTGTGTGTGTGTGTATCATTGGAAGCCAGAGGCAGTAGATCCCCAGGAGCTAGAGTTACAGGCAGCTGTGTGCTGCCTGACATGGATGCTAGGATTGAACTTAGATCCTTCTAGAAGAGAAATATATACTCTTAACTGCTGAGCCATCTCTCCAGCCCCTAAATTATGATTCTTATAAAGAAGAATTCCTTTGCAAATTATCAACAAGGTCCATAAAATTCAGCTACCATCTGACTTGGTGCTTAATGATTAAACTGTGTGAGGAACGGGTTAACACTGATTACATGCCAGGTCTATGTATAACACTTTAAATTCAGCTTCACAATCTTTCTTTTACAATATTTGTGGTGTGTGTGTGTATAAGAGAGAAGGTGGGAGGGAGAAAGAGAGGAAGGGGGGGGGAGAGAGGGGGAGAGAGATGTGTGTATAGGTAAGCAGAGTCCAGAAGAGGGTACCAGATTAAAATGGGGAAAGACAGTGCAAAGGTTCCTCCATCTTTTATTCTTGCTGAGGCGGTTTCCAGGTTTTATTAGAATTTGATCTCCTTGATAGAGAGTCCCATGGAAAACTACCCAGCTCTAAATCTAGGACTCAAAGGTCAGGACGTCCTGGCTAACTTACCTCAGCCTGTGCTAAAACCGCTTGCTTGTGTGCTCCACCTCCAGCTAACCACTTAGCTTAGCTTCTGCTAAAACTGCTTACTCTGCAGCTGCCTGGCGGAGAAGTCTGGAGGAGGTCTCCACCCTTAAAACCCATTGTTCTGGACACTCAAGGCCACATTGGGGGGAGGAGGGTGTCTATGACCACTAGAGCGTCATCCCAGCCAGCCTGAATAAAGACTTTCAACTGGCTACACACTGTGTCTGAGTGCTCACCTCCGGTGAGCTCCCCTAACATTACCCCTTGAAGCAGAAGTTAAAAGCAATTTGAGACGCCCGACCCTGGTGCTAAGACCTGAACTCTGATCCTCTGGAAGAGAAGTATGCAATGTTTTTTGGTTTGGTTTGGTTTCGGTTCTTTCCAGGCAGTATTTCTCTGTGTAGTCCTGGCTGTCCTAGAACTCACTTTGCAAGTTAAGATGGCCTCAAACTCAAGAGATCTGTCTGTCTCCTGAGGGGTGGGTAGGATTAAAAGTGTGGACTACCACATCCAGCTGCAGTATGCATTCTTAACCACTGAGCAGACTCTCTTGGCCCCTCAAGCACCCATGCTAACAAACACAAGAACTAATAACTATTATATGGCCTAGTGGTAAACTACTCACTAAGTATTTGTGGTCCCCAGTTCAATTCCCAGCAACCACATGGTGGCTCACAACCATCTGTAATGGGATCTGATGCCCTCTTCTGGTGTGTCTAAAGACAGCTACAGTGTACTCATATACATAAAATAAATAAATAAATCTTTAAAAAAAAAATATAAGAATGGTATAATTAAAAGTTAGACTATTGTCTCTTTCTTTCCATTCCTTTTCTTCTGCTATAAAGATAGAATTCAAACACAATGCCTCATGACACTAAGCCCAATATTCTACAAATGAGCTACATACACTCTCAGCCCCCGATGTCCCAAACTTCTTCTTTTGTGCACATGTCTGTGTGTCTGTGTGTGTGTGAGTGCATGGAGTGTGCATAGCACACTTAGAGCCAGTCCTCTCCCTCCACCAGGTGAGTCCCAGGGATCAAGTTCAGGTCAGCAGCTTGGTGGGAGCATGTTCCCTGTTTAGCCATCTCACCAGCCCACATTCCAGGAATCTCGCTTTTCCAAGAACTCCACAGTATTAAATACCCCACAAATGATATTACTCTGCATTTGCTAGCCCCACTTTGTTCAGAGATTTATCCACATAAAAGGCATGGCTTTGTGTCAGTTATTAGAGAGAATTAATGAGGTAAGTTCAAATCTTTAAAAATAATCACTCATGTCTCTAGATATGTCCTGGTCTTACATGTCTTTGTGTTAAACTTCCAGATGTGAAGTACATAGTTTTCAAGCATCTTCCACACCACGATATACTGTGTGGAAGAAATCTACCCGAGTTGGAGAACCATTAGCTCCATGGGAGTCTCACCTGTCCACAAGAACTTCATTTTTCTTCTTCCACTCTTCAACAGCAGAAACGTCCTTGGCCTCCAATTTCTGTTTTAAACTACTTATCTCCGACTCATAATAAGCTCGAAGATCGGCTACATGTCGTGCATGCTTTTCCTTGAGGTTCTGCCTGATCCTGTTGGTAAGAAGGAAAGATACTCACTCTTAGGACAGTGAATCCTTTACCCTTAAGACAAGCAAGGGCACAGTCTTATTATTCAAGCCATGTGTTTCAGAGTCAACTGAAAGAGGTGGACCAGTGGCAGTTAATATTCACTGTCAACCTGAGAGAAATCACCTAGGAAACACGGAGGTGTGTCTGTTAGGGTGTTTCCAGAGAGGTTTAACTGACCCGCCCTGAATGTGGGGGCAGGGGAGAAGCACCAATCCATGGGATGGGGTCCCAGGCTAAATAACAAGGACAAAGAGGGTAAAGCACACTGAGCACCAGTGTCGTCTTTCTGTACTTCCTGATTGCAGGTACTCTGTGAGCAGCTGTCTCAGGCCCACCACCCATGCCTTCTCACCATGATGGACCATATCCCCTCAAGCTGTGAGCCACAATAAACCCTTCCTCCTTAAGATGCTCTAGCCAGGTATTTGGTCACAGCGATGAGAAGAGCAGCTGACACACACACAGCACAGTCATTCTCATAGCCAGAGTACAGCCTGTTCCTCCATTCACCCCAGAAAGCACAGCAGATGCTCTACGTGCTCTCGACATAGAAGCATTCTAATTAGCTCCTATTTGCTAGATGCCTTTGCCAACACCTTAGTTTTTTATTTTGAGACAGGGTCTATCTGTGTAGCCCTGGCTGGCCTTAGAACTCAATATATAGACCAGGCTGGCCGGGAACTCACAGAGATCCACCTGCCTCTGCCCCCCAAGTGATGGAATTACAGATATGTGCCACCATACCCAGCCTTTGTCAATATCTTATCATTCACTTCAACAAAGCTGCCAATAGTAAAAAAAATTAAATTAAATTTTAAAAAAAAGACACATTACTTATATTTCATTAAGAGTTTTATATTGCTGTGGTCCAGTAGAAATCACTTTCATCATTCAATCAGACATCACAAGTCTAGTAACATTATAAGCCAGTCGCTGAAATACATACTTAGACAACATCACAGGATCTTCCAGGGAAGCCAATGAAATGCATTCTGGGACACTGTTGGCTGTACCTGGAAGCTGGGACTGACTGGCTGAGGCCACTGTGACAGTGTTTTCTTCATCTACAGTTTTGACTGAGATATCGCTGCTAGTGATGGTGTAGCGGGAAGGGACCGTGGAACTGGTCCTACTTTCACTTTGGAATGTATGGTTTTTCCAAGTGTCCACAGGTGAGGCTTTCGTAGTTGAAGGATATTTGGGGAACCCAGATACCTGAGAGGCATTATGACTTGCTTGTGAAAACGAATCAATGTCAGAGTGACTAGACAGGCTTGGTTCCAGAACAGAGTCTGGGGAAAAGGATATTCTGTCATCAAGAGCATTCAAAAAGCCATGGGGATGAATTCCAGCAACCTGCTCCTTTGGCTTCATGTGTATGGCTGGATCAAGAGTCAGGACCTAGAAGGAAGATTAACAAGCATCAAGTTGTGGCCTCAGAGCTCAGGCTAACTCGTGCTAGTTGTCAGGAAGGTGGGTTTTAGCTCTCCAGGTCTGCTAAGGCTAAAGGACGTGGAAAAGCATCCTAGGACCACTCAGATAATGAGTGAGGATGGAAGCAGAGATGAAGTCCCCTCTCAAGTAGCTGCTAGCTTTCTCATTGCTCTCTAGAATAGGACAGTGACAGTCACTTCATCCCATCACTAGCATTAAACTTAAAGACATTTAAAACTTAAAAACAAACCAAAAAGAAACTGTTAAACTTAAAACAAAAGCCAAGGCAGTGGTGGCCCACATCTTTAATCCCAGCACTCAGGACACAGACGCAGGCGGATCTCTGAGTTCAAGACCAGCCCAATCTACAGAGTAACTTTCAGAACAGCCAGGGCTAAACAGAGAAACTCTGTCTCAAAAAACACAAAAAGAAACAAACAAAATCATTTAATCAACAATGAAAAAAATCCACTATCAAGATCAGCACCTTAAAAAAACAACTTGTGAAAGATTTTAACTAGACTGAAAAGCTAAACTGTCAGATTAATATTGCCAGTTTCGGAGACCTTTCTGGTTATGTCTCCTCCAGAAGAGAAAATTGCTTACCCCCTAACAGTAAGGACTAAGGGGTACTGGAACCCAGTTAGCAGTCCAGACTATCAGCTCGTGATCTGATCTTCACTGTCCCTCAAAGGCTCAGATAATGAGGAGGCCTGGTTCCCAACTGATAACGCTATGGGGAGACACTGGAGCCCTGAAGAGGTGGGGCCTAGTAGAAGGAAGCAGATCACTAGGGCGGGGTCCTTGAAGGAAACCTGGGAACCTGGGCCACAAGAAGCGCAGCCTTTATCCGATCTGTTTACAATGTGCGGCCTCACTACAGACCCACGCACAATTTGATCTAGTGACAATGGACTGAAGCCCTGAAACCGTGAGCCAAGAAAAGCCTCCCATCCTTTACACTGCTTATGTTACACTCTCTGACAGGGATGGGCAACTGACGAATAGTCCTCCTACTCAAAAGAACCACTGCTTGACGGCTGGAGATAGCCCAGGGGTCAAGAACACTGGCTGCTCTTGGAGAACCCTATGGGTGGGGGAAGGGGGGAGCTTTTTTTTTTTATGTACGTATAGGTGTTTTGTCTACATGTATGAAAGTGCACCACTTGCATCCTTGGTGTCCTTATGGAGGCCACAGTACAATATTAGGTCACCTGGAAATGGTGTTATACACAGTTGTAAACTGACACACAGGTGCTGGGAACTGTACTTGGGTCCTCAGGAAGAATAGCCAGAACTCTGAGCTATCTCTCCAGCCCAAGCTACCAGATCTTTAAAAATAACAAATTTTAGCTAAGCAATCCCTATAACCCATAACAGGAAAGTAGGGCAGGAAGCTCAGGATTCCAGGCCATACTTCGCTATATTCTGAGTGGCAGGCCATAGTAGGCCAGATGAGACCCTGTCACAACAAAACAAAAGCAGGCTAGCAAGATAGTTCAGTAGGCAAAAGCACTTGTCACTCTTGCAGAGGACCTGGGTTCAGTTTTCAGCACTCACAGAGCAGTTGGTGACCACCCATAACTCCACTTCCAGACAACTTTTTCTGGCCTACACAGGCTCCTGGACTACACAGGCACATGGCACAAATATAGGTGCACTCTGTCTCTGTGTCTCTGTCTCTCTGTCTCTCTCTCACACACACACACACACACAGAGAGAGAAAGAGAGAGAGGGGGAAAGAATCTTTACAATTTGTATTATATTTACATACTTATGTGTACATGTGTGTCCACTCACATGTGCCAGGACAACTAGAGCTCTCTCCTTCTACCATATAGGACCCAGAAACTGAACTCAGGTTGTCAGGCTTGCTGGCAAGTACCTTTACTCAATGGGCCATCTTCCCAACCCCCAAATATTTTAAGCCCCCAAAGGCACCATGGATCTTTTTGTTGAGGGAATGGGTGTAGGGAGTGGTTCTGATGCTTTGATTGAGAATCTGTATGTAAATGTGGACAGTCCTGTTCCCCAATCGGTTCTTGGTGATCAATAAAGAAAGATGCCAATGGCCAATGGCTGTGTAGAAGAGGCAGGAAGAGGTGGGACTTCCAGGTTCCCACAGGTAGGCTAGAAGACAGGAGGAGGAAAGGGAATTCGCCATGCTTCGGAGGGAGAGAGAGCCATCAGCCATTTGAGATCTCAGGTGGAGTGGCCATTGGCTGCTTCCCCGATTGGGCCTAGGGTAGCAGGCAGAAGATTACAAAAACAACTATGTTGAGGGCAGATTTAGAGTGCTGAGCAAGGAGTAAAGGGAAAAGCAAGCTGGCCATGGGAGGCTTAGAAGAGCCCAGCCATTAAGCCATACATAAGACAGGTTAAAAATGAGCAAATGTGTATGTGTCTTTCATCCACAGATCCACGAGAACCAGGGGGGTGGCTGGTAGCACAGTCCACTCAGAGCTACACACTACATATGGGTTTGTTGCCTAGGCTGGTCTCAAACTCATGGGATCTTCCCACTGTAGCCTGCCAAGCAGCCAGCTAGTACCATAGACACACACTAATACACCCAACTGACCAGAAGTCAGTATTTGTGTGTGTGTGTTCATGTTTGTGGGTTCATATATGTGTAAGTATGTAAAGTGTGGAGAGCCTTTTGGGGCCATGTGGTAAACTTGGCAAGAACCTAACATTAGGCCAACGACAAAGGAGTAAGCTCAGGCAGGAATCTAATCTTAGGCTAGAACAGGGAAGTAAGTTAAGGTAGGAATCTTAATCTTAGGGTAGAACAAAGAGGTCAGTAAAGAGCAGAGGCAGCCTCTGGTGTCATTCCTTAAGCATCCTTTTTCGTCTGAGACCAGGTCTCACTGTGCCACAGTTCTGCCAGGCAGGGCCCGCCTGTCTCTACCGCTTACCACATGGCTTGGTTTCTCTTTTGTTTCCTCCCACTTTCACGTCTGTGTGCGTGTGTTCATTTTTTGGAGGAGGGGGCTTCGTTTCCTTGTTGTATTTTGAGGGGCTCTTTGTTTTGTGGTTCTGGGGATCAACCCAGGGGCTTTACACATGCAAGAGCTCTACAGCTGAGCTGCATCCCCAAATGCTGCTGCTTATTTAACCTTTCCTTTCCCAAGCTGTTCTCCTCATTCCTCGGTCAGAGCCTTCAAGTGAGGCAGGGGAGAACAGCACACCTGTGGCCCCAGACCCTGGACGGTCAGGGCAAAAGGACCAACAGTTCACGGTCACTCTCAGCTACACAGTGAGGTGACGGTCAGGTGGGAACACATTAGCCCTTGTCTAAAAAAAAGTAAAAGAAACAAAATATATTTCTTAAAGAAAATATTGTAAGTTAAATGCTTCAAATTATGTTACAAATGCATCTTATGGGAATTTTAAAAGGACGAAAATCACCATCAAGTCGAGGAGAGAGGGAAAACAAAGAGATTAACTGCCAATAACCTAACACACACACA
>JADRCH010000214.1:1522565-1646666 GCA_019843965.1 Rhynchomys soricoides | reverse complement strand
GGGGGGATACAGGCGCTCACTGGTGGGGGGATACAGGCGCTCACTGGTGGGGGGTTACAGGTGCTCGCTGGCTTGCCTGACAGTCTGAGTTCAATCTCCAGCCCCTGACTCTCATATGCTGTCCATTGACTTCCACATGCAGGTTTAACATGCATACCCACATTAGCATAAAAAGTAAGGAAATGGATAAATAAATTTAAAAACTGAGGAACTCTTACAACCTATTAATTCAAATTTTTCCCTAGGATAATAGACCATGTTCAGCTTATACGAAGACCTGATTTTGGAACCTCCATTCTAACACTAAGCAGTACACTGTCCCATTACAGTATAGGTCAGGGGGGAAACACACACACCCTGGAACTTTCTGTCTGTGGCCCTTTAATGAACAGAGTTGCTGTTATAGCCAAAGCTCCACATGGAGTGTAAACATTTGTTCTTGCAAAGCATGGCAACGTCTACCGCAATCCCTGCTACTCAGGAGCTGAGAGGCGAGAGGACAAGGTAGCCAGGGCTATACGGCAAAATTATCTACAGACATAGAACTCAACTTAAAAATCGTAATTACCCAAACCTTCACAATCTTAAGACAGTGCCTGGCACATACGGCAGGGACTACTTGTCGTCACATACTAATAATATGTCCTACTGAAGGTAGGCGCTGAGATGCGGGGACACACCAGGGACTCATGTGCAAGTCGGACAAACACTCAACCTCAAATTTTTTGTTTTTTCACTGATCACTCTTTTTTTAATTGATCACTTTCTTGCTAAATGTCAATATTTAACACAGAGAATAAACACTCTACACATATTTTAATGGTATGCATACATATATTTTACCTTCACGTACGCCTGTGCATGTGGGTACAGTACCCTTGGAGGCCAGAAAAGGGCATCAGATCCCTGCCCCTGGAGTACAGACTGCTGTACTCGTCATTGGGTGCTGAGATTTGAACTCAGGCCCTCTGGAAGAGAAACTACCCCACTTACCCATCTCCCCTTCATTTTTGTACAATTCTATCCTTCACTAGCTCTCACCTCCAGCCTACTAAAGAGGCTGGATTTACAGTAAATGACAGTCAATCCTGAGACAAAAAGATCTGTGAAGCTCAAGGCGGGACAGCTGCTCAGTGGTTAATAGCACCATCTTGCAGAAGACTGGGGCTTGGTTCCCAACATCCACATGGCGGCTTACAACCACTGTAATTCCACAGGATCCAATGCCCTCTTCGCCTCCAGCGGCATTGCATGCATATAGTATACACACATGCATGCAAGCAAATATTCATACACTCAAAATCAAGTAGGTCTTCTTAAAGAAAATGTAAATAAACAAATGAGCAAAACCACAACAATCCTAGTGTAACCATCAGGAGCCAAGACATGCCAGAAGAGCCCCTTGTCACCTACTGTTTCAACTGGAGGCTTCTGGTTTAGCTCACTCCCTGGCTTAGGTCTTGAGCAGTCATCTTCTGAATGTGCTTGCGTTGGCTGGTTCTGCTTCAGCTTTTGTGCCCATGATGTTATAGACTTACTGCTTAAAAAGAGACAAAATAAAATTACTTTCTTTAAAAGCCACCCTTTATCTATAAAAGTCAGCATAGTAGCTAGTGCTTCAGTGGGCAAGGCTTTGCTCTTCTGCTAGTAAGAGGGCAGATGCAGTGGTGCACCCCATGTCCCAGCACTCAGCAGATCTCTGTAGGTTTGAGGCCAGACTAGTCTACACAGCATGTTCTGGGACAGCCAAGGCTATATAGAGACCCTGACTCCAAAAAGAAAAAGAAAAAAAGAAAAAAGATGTTCTATTGATTTTCCTAAATATCTTTTTTTAAGATTTATTTTTACTGGAGCTAGAGAGATGGCTCAGTGATTAAGAGTACTACCTGATCTTCCAAAGGACCTGGGTTCAATTCCCAGCACCCACATGGTGGCTCACAACTGTCTGTAACTCCAGTTCCAGGGGACTCAACAGCATCACACAGACATACGTGTAGGGAAAACACCAATTTTGCCTACATGTATGTCTGTGTACCACATGCATGTCTAGGGCCTGTAGAGGCTAGAAGAGAATATCAGTACCCTACACTTGAAGGCCATTGTCAGCCGCTGTGTGGGTTCTGGGAACTGAACTCAGGTCCTCTGTAACAGCAGCGAGTGCTCTCTCCAATTGCAAAGTTCTCTTCATTAACTTTTTATCTATTCACTCATTTATGTATCTTTTTTTTATTCTGTATACATGACGTATGTGTGCCACAGTGTACACATAGAGGTCAGAGGACAACTCTGCAGAGTCCGTTCTCTCAAGACAGAACTCTGGTCATCAAAGCTTGCATGGCAAGCTCCTTGATGCAGAGACGTCCCACTGGCCCTGAGTCTCCTTTCTTTTTCTCTGTTTTCTGTTGTGTTTTGTTGTTTTGAGACAGGGTCTCTCTGTTATATAGCCATGGTTGTCCTGGACCTTGCTATATAAACCAGGCTAGCCTTAAACTCACAGAGACCCACCTGCCTGTGCTGGGGTGAAGGCATGCACCACCACGCCCAGCTTCTATAACA
Source organism: Rhynchomys soricoides (assembly GCA_019843965.1). NCBI lineage: Eukaryota > Metazoa > Chordata > Mammalia > Rodentia > Muridae > Rhynchomys > Rhynchomys soricoides. The sequence continues at coordinate 1,644,110 of JADRCH010000214.1, read as the reverse complement.
CATTGCAGATGTGTAAATCTCAGAACTTCAGGTAAACCACAAATTTCACAAAATTTGTTGTTTTTTGATTTGGGGGTATTTGGTTATTTGTTTTTGCTTTTTAGATGGTCCTGGATGTCCTGGAACTCACTATATAGACCAGGCTGACCTTCAACTCACAGAGACTCTCCTGCCTCTGCCTTCCAAGTACTGGGATTAAAGGAAAGCATCACCATACTCAGCCTGAGCCTAAGATAAGAGTCTTTTTGGTTGGTCGGTTTTTTTGAGACAGAGTTTTTCTGTGTAGCTCTGGCTGTCCTATACTTATACTGTGGAACTCCTAGAAATCCGCTGGACTAAAGGTGTGTACCATTACATTTAGCTGGTCAGGAGTCATTTTTAAAGGTTGATTTATATCTTTATGTGTATGGGTATTTTGCCTGCTTGCTATATATGTATATCACACGTATACAGTGACTAAGGGGGCCAAAAGAAAGTGCTGGATCAACTGGAACTGTGATTATAGTTGTTAGCTGCTATGTAGGTGCTGGGAACACCTATTAAAAGGGTCCTTTAAAAATGCAGCTAGATCTCTGACATGCTGAGCCCTCTTTCCAACCCTGCATTTAACAGTCTTAAAACACAGCACATGGGAAGAGTCAGGAGTCATTACTATACAGGGCTTGTTTATTTCAGTTCTCCACATGTAACACATAAAAGTCAGATTTTAATGGTAAAACTGATTTGTGTCCAAACACATCTTATTCTACTCTGGACCAAATAAAAAGAACATTATTTATTATACTTTAAAAGTCACTAGTGAATAAAACCTTTCAAACAGCAGAGAAATCTACTTACCTATTTGCTTTTCCACTGTATACTTCAGAGATCTTGTTTTCACCAAAAAAAGTACGTTCAAATTCACCAGGCAAAGTGGAGACGTCTTCCTTTAGCAATGCACAAAGCTCTTCAGGGGTCTGTGTGAGAAAGTTTATGGCTGCTGTGCCTCCTGCAGAGGCATGTGCCTGCACTGCAGAGGCTATGTGCTGCCCCTTGGAAGCTGCCTCGGGCTCCAAGGGCTCCGTGGGCTCCTTAGCCTTGTCGGTGTTCATGTCCAGGATGCAGAAGGTGCCGTAGCCACTACTCACTGAGCTGCTGTCCACATTGCAGTCTGGAAGGGATGTGGACGATGCTGGCTGTGTCCTGGGTTCCTTAGACTCTGGGTAACTGACAACACACTCATTTCTCTCACTGTTTTCAGAAAAGAAGCCCATTTGGCTTTCTGAAGACACCTGTTCACTCACAGAGCTGCTGCTGCAGGAAGGCCAGGAAGCATTGCTGATCTGCAGTTTCACTAACTTCCGGATCTCCTCCTGTATTCGCTGAGAACAAAAAGGGTAAAGAAAAGTACATTAAACATTTCTTTTTTAATGTTAAGAAAAGGCCATGCTTCAAAATACACTTCTACTCTAAATGTGTTATCTTCATATGCAAAATTAACACATAAACCGTTTTGACTGGAAATCCCACAGATAAAAGCCTCAATGTTCAGGGCAGCTCACCTGGATCTGCCTATGGAACTGCTCCTGCTGGGCGACAATCTGCTCCTGGCAATGCTGCTCAACCACACGGAATAGCTGCAACCACCTGGCCTAAGGAATTATAAAGAATCTTCACTGAACATAATTTTAACCTAAGATGTCACAAGAAAAAATGCTTTAGTGAGAAACACTTCCTTTCTTTGATTTTTTTTTTTTTTTTCAGATAGGGTCTCACTCTGTAGTCCAGGCTGTCCTGAAACCCACTACACCAACCCAAGCTGGGCTCAAACTTAAAGCAATCCTCCTGCCTTAACCTCCCAAGTTCTGGGATTACAGGTACCAAGCCTAGCAAAACCACTTTTTTTTTTTAAATACAAACTTTACAGGCCAATATATACTTAGTGCAACACTATTAGAAGCAGGGATTAATGAATCTTTTTAAATGTAACCTGCAATCTGGGTAAATCTGAAAGTCTGCCTTATTTTTCAAATGGAATCTTAAATTGTCTTCTGTTGTTGCCTAGTACTGTGGAGGCCAGAAGAAGGCGTTAGATGCCCTAGAACTGGGGTTTTAGCTAATGAGCCGCCATGTGGGTGCTAGGAATGGGACACTGATCTTCTGGAAAGCAGCTGTGCTCTTAGCCACTGAACCATCTCTCCAGCTCTGTTCTTATATACTTTTAAGAATTTATTATGCATGCACGCATGCACACAGGCACACACACATGCACTCGAATGTGTCAAGCACAAGGGAATATGCCAAGGTAAACATATGCAAGTCAGAGGTCATCTTGTGGAAGGCAGTTCTTTCCTTCCAATGTGGTGCAAAGGGGTGAACTCAGGTCATCAGGCCTGGAGGCAAGCATCCTTACCTGATGAGCCATCTCATCAGCCCTTTTATTTCTGATTAATAATATATTAGATAGTACCAGGTACAACAGTATATACCTATAGTTCCAGGACTCAGCAAGTTGAGACAGGAGGATGTTGAAACTGGCCTGGACTATACATGGAGACAAAGACCTGACAGCTGCACTTTGTGCACACACACACATGTACATGTATGGAAACCAGAAAGAGGTAAACCTCAAGTGTCATTCCTCAGGAGCCACCCACCTTGTTTTGGTTTTTGGTTTTTCAAGACTGGGTTTCTCTGTGTAGCTCTGACTCCTGGAACTCACTCTATAGACCACACCGGCCTCAAATTCATAGAGATCTGACTGCCTCTGCCTACTGAGTACTGGTATTAAAGACAGCCACCAGCAGTCAGCAGCCTACCTGATTTTTTGAGACAGGATCTCTCACTGGGATCTGAGACTTGCCAATCATGCACAGCTGACTAGCCCAGGAGTCCCCCTTACCTGGAGAGCACTAGGACACAAGGACCACTACCCTACCTAGCTTTTCTGTGGGTGCCAGGGACCAAAGCTTCTCATGCCTCTACATTTGTCTGCAGTTCCTCATCCTTTCCTCTCATAAAAGCTAATGGTTTCCTTAAGTACGGAAATGTACTCAGAAGAATCTCACACCCTAAAATAGAAATAAAATAGTTAAATGCTTTCACTTTCACTAAAGTGTTCCAAATCCCACAGAGCTCAAAGTGCAACGAATGGAAGCTGATTCTCTGGAGTCCAATGGACTTGGCCTCTACTTCCCTTCAGAGCCCACCTTTAGATCACGATTCCTCCTGACTACTAAGAGCAGTAAGTACTTCCTTCCCTAGAGGAAAGAACAAATTCTCCAAAGGACAAATCCCCTCCTAAGTCTGGTCCCTGCTGAGCCAAAAGACACACAGTATCGATGAAGAGCCATGCTGAAGACCAGCCTTGCTGTTTACAGCCTTTCAACCTTTCCACCCTAACGCTGCTTCCGTCCTCCCGACTCCATGCCTCCTCTGTACGGCTGCCCGCCATCCACCAGCCTCTTCTTAGTCTGTGGGCAAGCAGAACTGCCTTCCACCTCCTAGCGTTGGACACAATCTGCTCTCTACCTGAACCGCTCTCCTCCAGTGCTTCACATGACTGCCATCCTCCCAAGCAACAATCACAAACCATCTCCTTCTCCCACCACCCCAAGCATTTCTTTCTTGCCTTGTGTCCCTTTTATATCAGAAAAATAAAATAATTTGTGCAATTTTGTGTATATTGCTCCAAACGAACTTAAGTCTGTTTCAGAAATGAACCCAGTCACTATCTTAGAAAATGTGGCTAAGATACAGCCACTCTGTATCTCAGTCATGGGCATCAGTCCTAGAGTCCTTCTGGAGCTGTGACCCTCACAGTGAGTATAATAAATAAACTGCAGAAATACCAGAGAACGCCACAGACCTACGGGGAACATGGATGTGGCACTTACATATTATAATATTCATTGCTATAAGCAACTAAGCAACTTCCATTTCCTTTAAATCCCATTTAGGCAGAGGTGTGTGTGTGTGTGTTTATGTATCTATGTCCAAGCACATCAGCAGGCATGCATTGCTACAGACTAACATTAGGCCACGGTGAACGTTAGAGACATCACTGAAGATACATGAGCAGAAACAGGCCTACGAAACTCTAGCCAGGTCTCCTCAGACTTTCCCTGGCTTCTGAAGGAGCCCGAGCCTGCAAACGAGAGCTCAGGGTCAGGCCATGAGCCTGACTCAACAGGCTACAGGAGATCATCTGCAGAGATGTTATCTTACATCAATTCATTAAGCTCACAGTCAGTCTGACTTCAGGTGTTGACTCAAAGGATTAAAGTAATCATTTCTAGTCAAACACAAGTGCCAGAAATGAGCTGTGCTGTGGTAGTTGCTCTTGTTCTTATTCTCGTTTCTGGTCACAAGCTAATGAATGACAGTTCACAGAACTTGTTTTCCCAGATGCTGAATTAGAACCCTGGGCCTCACGAATGCTAAGCATGCACCATGCCGTGGAGCTACATCCCCAGACCAGGCCATCCCATGTCTTAATAGCATCATACCACAAGGACATCTTATAGGTCCTCCCCATAGCTCACACTGATTGTTGGGCGGATAAACAAAAAGAGTGAGAAAACTAAGAAGCTGCCAGTTACAGAAGCTCACAGCTGAAATCTCAGCACTTGGGAGGCTAAGACATGAGTGCCATGAACTGAAGGCCAGGCTGGGCTACAGACTGAGTGCCATGAACTGAAGGCCAGGCTGGGCTACAGACTGAGTGCCATGAACTGAAGGCCAGGCTGGGCTACAGACTGAGCCCAGCTTTCTAGTCTAGGGTGAGACCCTGCTTCAAACCACCGCCACCCCTCTAAAAATCCAAAAAGCTCATTTTTTTAGTATGTAGCAACAATCCATTTTAAATGCATAATCCTTAAGAGATTACATTTGGAGTATGGCTGCTACTGAATTCTTAAACCAGGACGTCATTATTTCCATTTTGTAGTCTAAAAACACAAGTTTTGGTTCTAAAATTACAATTAATATGAAACCAAGCCATCTACTGCTTAGAGTTTGATGATCATGTTTGCATTTCTATAAAGCATTTCAACCTGCAACATAGTCTTTAAAAGCAGGAAAAAAAGAAGCCTGGCCTGGCAGCTCACATTTTTAGTCCCAGCACTTGGGAGACACAGTCAAAAGAATCTCCGAGAGATCTCTATAGGTTCGAGGCAAGCTTGGTCTATACAGTGAGTCCCAGGCCAGCCAGAGCTACACAATGAGACCCTGTCTCAAAAAAAAAAAAAAAACAACAACAACAATAACAAACAAACAAAAACACTGATTGAGAAAAGGCCATCCTAAATGATATTCTCCAAAGCAAATCTTGCGAGTACCCTCTTAGATGTCACTCTGTTCAGTTTGTGTCTCCTTACTTCCCTTCTTGGTTTTTGCAGGGCTAGGAGAGCACACCACCACAAGCTTCTACACCAAACTTCAACTGTGAGATGTTCATAAAATTACATTTCCATCACAATGTAACCAAAGAAATCGCTGCCGTGAAAAGCAGACAGCTCAACACATCATGATAAAGAATGTGTTTATAATCAGAGTGTTCAAAATATTTCAAACAAAGCAGATGAAGGACAACTCTAGGAGTTACTCAGAAGATTGTAACTCATAACAGTTGTAACAACCTGAGGGTGACGGGAACAAAGACTTCAGTTCACAGGGAATATTCCAGTCTGTCTATTGAGGCCACCGGCTTCCATGTTTTTCTTTTCCTTCAGCATCGGTGCCTGGTTAACATGCTTAGTCACTTGACTTTAGCCCTAAGATTAAGTATCACAGTTTTCTGGACATAGTTTTCTAACAATTCAGTAGAGCCCCACTGAAATAGAAATCTTTTCAAGACCCCCAAAATAAAACAAAATGAGATACCTCACAGCTCTTCCAAAGTTCTGAGTCAGTCCGGCCACTGTTCTGTAGGTCTTGTCTTAAAGCAGTGAGGACTTCCACTGTGCCTTGAATGACAGGTGGCCCGGTCTTCCCTGAGAAAGAGGATACCCCATTTGTACTAAGGTGGGGACTACTTCTGTTGAAACATAAATAATTCAGATGGTTTTCCTCATTCAACTGAAGTGTTGAATAATTCAGCAGTTCAAGATTTAGCAGAGCAGAACACAACCAGTGATAACTAATCCTCTATTAGAATGGCACCTCCTTTGAAAATCTGACCACAAAGGCTAGACAGCACAGGACGACAGGACAGACTCACTTCTTTACGAGCACCACAGGAAGACCTTCTCTACAGAAAGACCTTCTCCAGCACTGAGGGAATGCCCCAAAGCCCAGCGGAATCTACAGGGAAACGTCCTGGCTTCTCTGAATTATTCTAGAGGATCATCTGGCCCACTTTAAACAGCCCTTCTTTGTGTACTTCTCTCCACTTCCCAGAACAGTCAAGTCTTAGTAACCAGACCCTGATTTGGTGTGATAAGCTTATCGCTGGACTACCTTTGAATGAAAGTTCTGCCAAGCCAATTAGCAGCCAATATTCAGGATTTATTGAGCCTGTGTGGTGTGTAATAGACACTAATTCTTTCCAGAAGACTCTTTTCCAAATGTGGGTTGATTGCGAATTTGTTTATAAACACCCCAAGCACAATTCAGGACATTAAAATTTCTCTAGTAGCTGAAGGGACATTTTTTTTTTTAATTGTTTTTTTTTTTTTAAATGAAACTTTTTTTAATGATTTACTTTTTTATTTTATGTGTGTTAAGTGTTTTGCCTGCATGTATACCTGTGTGAGGGTGTTGGAGTTACAGACTCTTGTGAGCCGCAATGTGAATGCTGGGAATTGAACCCAGGTCCTCTGGAAGAGCAGCCTGTGCTCTTAACTGCTAAGCCATTTCTCTCCAAATTTATGCTTTGGTTTTTTGTTTTGTTTTGTTTTGTTTTTTTCAGCTGCATATAGGCTAGGCTGGCCTCACTCACTATATAAGAGAAGATGACCCTGGGCTTCTGTTCTTTCTGCCTTTCCTCCCAAGTGTAGAAATTACTGTCATGAGCCATGAGGCCTGATCTTTGTTGTGCTAGGAACAGAACCCAGGGCTTCCTGCATGCCAGACAAGCACTCAACCAACGGAGCTACAATCCCAGACCCTGAGCTTTGTTACACACACACATACACACCCCAAAATGAAGATACTAAAATAATAAAAGTTAGGACCAGAAAAAAATTAATAAGAATTCAAAAGCAAGAATAAACTCTTTAAAATATATGCCCATAAGAACTTTACAGAGGCCAGGCAGTGGTGGCACACGCCTTTAATCCCAGCACTTGGGAGGCAGAGGCAGGCGGATTTCTGAGTTCGAGGCCAGCCTGGTCTACAGAGTGAGTTCCAGGACAGCCAGGGCTACAGAGAGAAACCCTGTCTGGAAAAAAAAAAAAAAAAAAAAAACTTTACAGAGCTGCAATTACATAATTTCACCATGGTGGATTTAACTGTCAGTCACAAGGGAAAAAAGAGACAAATTCAATGACATAAATTTTATGAGAAAACATTTAGGTTCCTCCAGGCAAGGCAATTCAAGCACTACATTCTGAAGGGAGTTTCTTCTAGAAGTGGATTTCAGAGGGGCCATCAAATGAGACAGGGAAGTGGGCCAGCACTCAGCTTTTGGGCAGAGCACTGTAGCAGACATTACTTCCGGGTCATTTCTCACGCTCTGCATTCTTCTCTCTTACTCCCTACGCCAAGTAGTACTACACAATCTCAGAGCCACTTCAACTCCCCACACAGAAGGCAGAGAGAGAATCAACAATTTTAAAGATAGTTTATTCATGATACACAATTTCTTCAAAATCTTTATATTTAAAGCTATTTGACCCTCTGCCAAAGATGGTGGCACATACCTTTAATCCCAGCACACTTAAGGCAGAGGCAGGTGGATTTCTGTGAGTTAGAAGCCAGTGTGGTCTACAGAATGAGTTCCGGGACAGGTAAAGCTATAAAGAGACCCTGTCTCAACAAAAGAATAAAGACAGACAGTGCCACCAAATGTGTGTGTGTGTGGTTGTACAAAGCCAAGGCATAATGCCCAGACTGGGAGGTAGCATTAAGAGGATGCCGCAGGTTCCAGGCCAGCCTGGTCTACAGAGTGAGCTTCAGGGAAGGAAGACAGGGACATAGAGACCTGAATCAATCAATAAATAACTAAATACAGAAAGCATCTGGTTGGCTACTTTGTCAATTCATAGTCTGTTTTGTTGTGGTTGTTGTTTGGTTACTAACACATTTTCTTTTAATTAATTATTTTTTATTTTATGTATACTGGTGTTCTGTCTTTCTATGTATGTGTAAGCATGTCAGGTCCCCCGGAAGTGGAGTTACAGACTGTTGTGAGCTACCATGTGCATGCTGGGAATTGAACCCAGGTTCTCTGGAAAAACAGCCAGTGCTCTTAACCATTGAGCCATCTCTCCATCCCCACTAACACACATTTTCAATTGCTACTTGCCAGATTGGTGCAATGCTTCTGCTTTATAAAACATTATATTATTAATTTAATATGTAGCAATAAGATGGGTATAATAGCTCACATTTGTAATCTCAGTACTAGGAAGGAGGACTGCCTTGAATTTGAGGCTAACCTGAGCTACACAATGAGGCTATCTCTTTAAAAAAGAAAAAATGTTAAAAAAGGAGAAATAATTAGAAAATTATCAGGAGGTAGAAAATCAAAAGTTCAAGGTTATTATTAGGAGTGAGGCTAGCCTGGGCTACAAAAGACTCTAACCTAAAAAAAAAAAAAAAAAAGTATATGTATGTATTTAGGTTACCACATTTTAAAGATATCTTTATAAGTTGTCAAATTAAAAGCTATAATGGGGCTGGAGAGATGGCTCAGCAGTTAAGGGCACTGACTGCTCTTCCAAAGGTCCTGAGTTCAATTCCCAGCACCCACATGGTGGCTCACAACCATCTGGAATGGGATCCAATGCCCTCTTCTGGTGTGTCTGAAGATGACTACAGTGTACTCACAGACATAAAATAAATAAATCTTTAGGAAAAAAAAAAAGCATAATGTATAATACAATGAGCAAAATCAATTTGGGGCTTTTGCTTTTGCAAGGCCACTGTCTTACAGTGTAGCCCTAGCTGCCTGGAACTTGCTACATAACTAATAAGTTCTTCTCCACAGTGTCCTCCTTGTTCACTTCTTTGCAGGAAGTGAAGAGCACAGCAGAGACACAGACGGATACTGTTCTCAGCTGAGGATGGTACCTGAGCAGTTCATCAGAGGCTGGCTATCCTGCTCTTTAAGGCAAACCAGCAACTGTAGCACTGACGAGATGAACTGCTCGGCTCATTTTGACTTGTTGACACATGAAAATAGTATCAAACCAACTCTTACCTATTAGCATGCAAGCTCAACCGGAGGGAATGGGGAGCACTTTTGATATCAGATTCTACAGAAGGTGACGTTTTTTGTAAAGTTTCCACCAAGTCAAAATCCTCCATAGCGTACAAAAATTGCTAGGCTCTGTCATTTAGAAATACTGTTGCTTCTCCTCTAGGAGGAGACTGCTTCCGAGTCCTCCTCAGCCGATTCATCTTCTACCAGCATCCTCTGTGGCTGACATTCAGAACTGTGAAATCGAATGTACTTCCAAAGACTCTGAAAATGGATAGGGGAGAACTGCAGTAAACGGCCACTAAATTTATCCACTCTCTTCTCATGACTTTGGAACCCTCTCAATCCCATCTACAATAACAGCAGCAATATTAGGTATGGCTCATTAGCTAAGAGCACTTGCCAGGCAAGCCTGACTAGCTCAAGCCCCAGAATGTATGGTGGAAGCTGAGAACTGACTCCTCTGTTCTCCATGTGGCGCGCGCGCACACACACACACACACACACACACACACAAATGTAAACGAATAACAATATTATATATAATGACCAAAGTGTAGATGCCCCAGAGCCCCTCTACAGATGAAGGGACAAAGCACTATGGTACATCCATGTGATGGAATATCACTGGTCCAAAGAAGGGACGTAGCAATTAGATGTTGCTACTACAAGGAAAAGCACAGAAAATACCAGGCTAAGTTTAAAAAACGACCATAAAAAAAAAAAAAAAAAAGAACTACTCTATGATGCCACTTGTGTGAAGCATCGAACCCTGACAAACCCACAGGGTAGAAAGGAGACTCTGTCTGAAGCACTGAGGAGAAAGGGAGAAAGGAAGTCACCACAGTATAGTCACATTTCAGCTCAGGGTGATGAAAAGTTCTGGAAATGGCTTTTTTCCTAAATCCTCTAAATCATATACTTTAAAACAGATGGGGTTTACATATAGGAACCAGACTTTTTTAAAAAAGGATGGGGTTTACATATAGGAACCATACCTTTTTTAAGGTAATTTGTAGGAGTCCATTATCTCCTATAGGCAATCTTTCAGAATTTTGCGTTTAATAATCAAGGTTCTAAATGCACTCTATTATGTAATAAATGGGAGAACTTCCAGGTCTGCTTCACTTCTTTGATAAGTCCTACATTGCAGAAGTGTTTGTTGACTTAAGAAGCCACTAGCAGGGCTGTGATGGCATACACCTGTATCCCAGCACTCAGGACCCAGAAGTAGGCAGATCTCTGAGGTTCAAGGCCAGCCTGGTCTACAGAGTGAGTTCCAGGATAGCCAGGGATACACAGGCTTGGGGAAGAGCTATTTAAATGATAAAAATAGTGGGATGTACACTTCTCAATACAGAGCCTTTTGTACTCTCTGCCTGTGTATTAACTTCTTGAAAGATAGACTCTTACCTGAGAAGTTAACTACAATCTTACAGAAGACAGATACGTTTGCTGCTCTAAGCCCAATCATATACCTTCTCCTTCCGGAATCTGTTGATTTAAAAGGATGAGGGAAAAGAAAAAGTAGGGGAGTGGAGAAAAACAAAAACAAAAGTCCCAAGCTGGTAACAAAATTGGAAGTTTAAAGGCTGCATCAGAAGAACTCTCTCACGCTCCTATTCTACTTAACTCTCACTTTCCAGGGCTTAAAGAACACAATCAGTTCATTAAAGTCAAAGAAACATTCCCTTCAGAACAGGCACAGAGGCCAAGGGTAACCAGACCTAAGTAAATGGGCTTTGCTTCCCCCACCTCACCACCCCAGTGTCAAGCCTATCACCAACGACAAATGGGGTATTGAAAAAGCCAGGGGCTGCCTCTTCCAACTGGCAACGAAAATACCTGGATTCAAATGACCACAAGTCCTCCAGAGAGGTGGATCTACAGTCCCATCTCTTCTCCCCGACCCCACCTCCGCTGAAGTAATCCGGATGCAAGAGATTCAGATAAACACCACTAGAAACTCGATGACTCTCCTGGCATGAGGAAGGTCGAAGGAGAAAAGAAAAGAGGAATCTGAGATAAACTTGACAGAAGAGAAGGAATATAGAAACAGGTATTCTTATATAAATACAATTGCCGGGGGGTGGGGGGAATGCTTCTGTCCCTCATCCTACAACCCATTGGGGTTGGAGGCAAAAAGTGATGGGAGTTGCGTTAACAATTTTAAAGTTCACTATGCTTCCTTTTTGCGGAGAGGCTGAGAGGAACTGGCATGAGATGGTTTTAGGTGTTGAAGGCAGACGCTAGTCGCTGGCGACGAACATTGATTGGTTCAAGGCTGGAGGCGAGAGGATATAGGGATGATGGAGAATCACTGACTACCACTGAGATTTCCAAAGGGAATCCGAGTACCACTACCGGGGAAGGGAGGGGGGAGTGCAGGACACTCACGCCCCTTGCAAAGGCAACCATCCGATTGGGCCTCACTGATGTCACTCAAGGGCACGAGTCTAGAAAAGGCGCATGCACCCGCAGAGCTGCACTGGCCAGCCGATTCAGGCTAGCTTTGCCATAACCATCAACCTTCACCCTAGCCTGTCAACGCACCCGGGGGGGGGGTCCTCTCTGATGGAGTCGTCTAAGACTCAGCCTTCAGCCCTCGCGGCACGCAGCTCCCCACAAGCCGCGACCGCTTACCTGGCCTCCTCGCCTCTGCCTATGTCGGTACCGGGAGATTTGCCTCACGCGACCGTTAAATTCCAAGGAGCGTGCACGCGCCCAGCCTCTCACCCACGATTGGCTGCTCGGAAGAGGGCCGAGCCAGCGAGCGCAGCGCGCGCACCTTCCCTAGTTCCCTGACGCGCAGCTCGCGCCAAAGAGGGCAAGGCGACGCCAGAGGCGTGAGAGGGTGGGGCTTAAGGCCAAGATTTCCGTTGATTGGTTCTCTAGAAACTGCGGGAAAGAGGCCTTGGTTTCTCGCGTGCGCAGTTAGTGAGAATGAGCCTCTGCAAGCCTGGGGAAGCCGTGGGAGGAGTTTGACGCATGCGCAGACCTGGAAAACTCAGATTCTCAACCTCGGTCCACCGTGGATTATAATCTTGCTGAATGCTTCCGGCTAGAGGCCGGTGCAGAAACAGGTAAGTGTCTGCAAAGCCAGGCTCGGACTAGGGCTGGTTTCTGCTGTCAGAGGCTCTGGAATGAGACATTGAAGCTGCAACTCCAGACCTGCTCCCTACTTCCTTCACCCAACTTGCCTGAGGTCTTTTCCAGCCTGACCCCTGAGTTAAATTGTCTGGACGCACTTTACCCGAAATTTAAGGAGATCGGCTGTGGGTCCCTCCAAGCACTTGGCGCGAGGAGAGGAGGAGCGTTCGCTGTTCTGGACAAGATAGTTCCACAGAGGCTCAAGGAGAAACGGGTCAATACTTATCTACTTATTCAATGGAACTTGTCTCGCAGCAAGTGCAGCATTGGGGTAGAGGTAGCACATAATATCCTGGCCTAAAGAAGTGCTTGGGCACTGTCGTGTAAGTGCACAGATGCAGGAGAGCTTTTTGCCCTTGAAATGACAAACCACAAAAGAAACATCCCATCTCATCCTCTCCTTAAAATACCCACCACTTAGGGTAGTAATATTACTACTTTAGACGGTCTCACTATACAGCCTTGGCTGCCCTGGAACTCCTTATGTAGACCAGGATGCCTCAAACTCACTGAGATGCTCTCGCTTCAGTCCCCTTAGTGCTAGGATTAAAAGCCTGGCCTTCTTTTCTTTTTCTTTTAATTTTGTTTCGTTTTGTTGTTTGTTTTTCGAGACAGGGTTTCTCTGTGTAGCCCTGGCTGTCCTGGAACTCACTCTGTAGACCAGGCTAGCCTCGAACTCAGAAATCCACCTGCCTCTGCCTCCCAAGTGCTGGAATTAAAGGCGTGGGCCACCACTGCCCAGCGAGCCTGCGCTTTTAAGCCTGGCTATGATTTTTCAACAGTGAAACTGAAGTAGCGATCCCAAACTCAGAGGTGTACACCAGATCTAAAGCCTCCTCTGATAAACCCATGCATCAATAGAATGACCATACACCAACCCAAAATCAACTTTTTAAAATACATAGGTGTTTTTAATGACCTCATATTTCAAAATATCACTTACTTCACTTGGTCCTTAAATCTCTTAACTATAATAGACCTAATCTATTATTTTAATAACTAATCTAGCATTAAATCCATTAGATTCTAATAGAGACACTAGAATCTTGCATTCAAATAAGAACTGTGAATTCCTTAGACAACTCCAGTCAGAGAGTTGAACACAGCCAAAGGTGTGTTCTTCCTACAGGTGAATATGAAATCCAAAGGCAGCTACTACTAGGTCCTAACCATAGAGAAGGTATGGCCACAAAACCAGAAATGCTTTGTAAATTTTGGAGGGTGAGTGTTGGGTTTTTTGCGAACAGGTCTCCCTGATATCGCAGGCTGACCTGAAACTCAGTATATAACCAAGGCTAACTTTGTACTCTTGATCTTCCTACCTCTGTCTCACAAATGCTGGGATGGCCAACCAGTGTGCACCACCATAGACAGCTTCAGTGTATTTTTTTAGGTCATTTTTAGAGAATTCCTTTTTAATCTGTTCATGTGTTGAGTCAGATGTTCAGGAACTAGCATTGTTATTAGACTGGTTTGTTAACTGACACAGGCAAATGTTTCTTACCTTGGATAGAGCTTTTTGATAAGGTCTCATTCTTTCTTTCATTCTTTTGCTGGTTTAGAACTGCTGTCAATCCTGCCATTCCAGTGCTGGGATTAACTTTTCCTCCTGTTTCCTGGTGTGACTTGCTTTATGGTGTTTGTCTAGGGAGGAGGCATCCCGCACTTAAGAAAATAAAATTAATAAATCTGTCTGTAGCTTACTTAGTATGTATGGAAAATGACCAGGTTTTTATTTGAGTTTTGTTTCCTTTTGTGGTGTTGAAAACCCACAGCTAAGCAGATATTCTGCCGTGAGGCTCCATTTCTAACCCTGCATTCAAACTTCTTGCTTTTTATGAGTTTTCTGCTCTACTTCCTAAAGTTAGCTATGTTTAACCAGAGCATGGTTTGATCAAGACACCTCAGTCTGTCCGTGTGAACCTGCTGAGAAGACCAGCTGTCATCTTGGCATCATAATGATCTCCTTGGCACCTGATTTCATAGACCAGAATTATGATCTGAGCAGATAGCACCTCTCTGGCATTTTTGTGGTTTCCAGGTACTTCTTTTTTTTTTTTAACTTTTTTTTAATCTTTAAAAAAAGATTTATTTTATGTGTTGTATGAGTACACTGTAGCTGTCTTCAGACACACCAGAAGAGGGCATCAGATCCCATTACAGATGGTTGTGAGCCACCATGTGGGTGCTGGGAATTGAACTTAGGACCTCTAGAAGAGCAGTCAGTGCTCTTAACTGCTGAGCTATCTCTCCAGCATCTCCAGGTACTTCTTAAATTGGATCAACCAAGCAAAATAATCTGAAGCTCATTCTTGTAGATGCCTTTTCACCTTCAGCTTTCAAAAGCCCAGGAAGTAGTTGCTTTGCAGGCTAAGCTTATACCTTCAGACTACAGCTTAAGTGGTTTGTGAGTCAAAGACTCTTCAGTTGTGCAGTTTAGGGGCTGGTGTGCTACCATCTAACAGACACTAAAAGTGTTCTGTGGTGACATACTTGGCTGTGTCCGCACCCTTTGTGGTATGGTCTTCATCTGACACGTAAGGAGGTATGACTGTGGTTGAAAAGTAAATCACAGCTCTGCGAATGAGTACTGCAGAGTTCACACTCACCCTTCATGGTAGCACAGGCCTGTAATCCCATAATTTGGGATGCTGGAGCAACAGGATGGAGGGATTAAGGCTAGCCTAGGTTACGGCAGGAAGGCTGTCTTAGAGTGGCTCCATGGTTGGAGCACTAGCTGCTCAAGTGTGAAGACCAGAGTTTGGATCCCCAGAACTCACCTAAAATGCCCAGTGAGCTTGGTGACCAGCTTGTAATTCCAGCCTGGGAAGACAGAGGCAGGAGTCCCCAAGCAAGCTGCCTAGAAAGGGCAACCATATCAGAGAGCTTTTTTTTTTTTTTTTGACTAAGATCCTGACTCACTGAATGGCATGGAGAGGTGGTGAACAATGGAGGATTCCCAGTGTAGACCTTGGTCCTGGGTGTGCGCATATTCACACACCCACAAAGGAGAATGGGAAGGGAAAAGAAAATGAAAGTCTGTTCTCTTCTGCAGTATGGCCTTTCCGCAGTAATAAGGAGAGGAAGACTCAAAAGGAGAAAGTTAAGCAAAGTGAGCTAACATGTTTTTAAAAGAAATAGAGGGGAAGAACAGATTGGAGGTATTATGAAACACGAAGGGGAAAAATAAAGATAAATTTAGTTTGAAAAAAAGTCAAGCATGGCCAGGGAGGGTGTGGTGCCTTTAGTCCCAGCACTCTGGAGGCAGACGGATCACTGTGAGTTCAAGGCCAGCCTGGTCTAATGAAGGAAAAAATAAAAAGTCAGGCATGGTGGTCCACACCTTTAAATTTAATCCCACCACTCCATATAGTGAGAGACAGGTGATCTCTGCACATTGGAGGCCAGCCTAGCCTGGTATACATAACAAGCTCTAGGCCAGCCAGGGCTTCATGAGACCCTGACTCAAATAAAAACGTTGAAAACAGCTATCCTGTACTCCCACTCAGTAGGGCTATCAGAACTTCAAGATCATCTGAGGCTCTGTAGTGAGTCTGAAGCTGTCCTAAGCTATATGGACTTCTTAAAGAAAACTAATGTCTTCTACAGTAAGCAAGCTTAAGAGAACCCACACTTCCTTATTTTCTTTATATTGTTGGTTTGGCGTTTTTGTTTTAAGGAGTTGGGTCTGTGTAGCACAGACTAACTTCAAACTTGAAATTCTCCTGCCTCTATCTCCAAGGTGCTGAAATTACAGGTTTGCATTACCAGAGCTAGCTCAAGTGAAGACATTTGAGTAATAAACACACATAAACACCATTAATGGTACATAGGCTTTAAGAGTTTTAAAATAAAAGGTTGTGTTGTGAGTTCTGCTTTCTTAATGTCCCCATTTCGGTCTCCTAGCGTAGTTGATAAATTAGAAGCTTCCTGTGAGATGCCATAAATAGGACAGGCGTAATTCTCAGTGCATTAAAATGTTCTATGGAAGAGGAACAGGATGTTGGTATTGTGAACTGGCTACCGGTCCCTTTATGTATTTCATTAGTTGTCTCTTGACCTAGGATGTTGGGATTGTGAACTAGCTACCGGTCCCTTTATGTATTTCACTAGTTGTCTCTTGACCTAGGATGTTGGGATTGTGAACTGGCTACCGGTCCCTTTATGTACTTCATTAGTTGTCTCTTGACCTAGGTAGCAGCATGCCTGGTAAGTTCAGACCAGACCCAGAGTGGTCTCCTTTGCCACTGTTCCCCAGATCAAAGCAGGATCTTACATCCTATGATCCTCCTGCCTCCACCTCTCTAGTGTAGTTATTGTAAGCATGTACCACCATGCCTGGTTTGTGCTCTGCTGGAGATAAACCCTAGAGCCTCATGCATGGTGGGCAAACACAGCTCCCTGAGCCCACATAGAGAGCCCAATCCCTCTCTATGACTACATGGAGTCTCACGTGTACCTAACAGAATACTAACAGCTGGGGAACTGTTCCAGAGCAGGCACCTTTTGGCATTCTTTCTTCAGATGATCTGGATTCTCAGTTTCCTTGTTGCCATGTCTTCAATAGCTCGAGTCTATGTTCAGTCCTTTTGTTTTTCTAGAGGACCTCCTCGTCTTCCCACCCCACTCCTTCATCTCCTCCTGTCTCATCTCCATCTTTGCCATCATGAGCCCAAGCCTCTCGTCAAACGGTCTTGCCATCCTCAGTGTCAGGATAAAGGCAACATTCCTGCTCCAAGTATGGTCCCTGAACTAATAGTAATGGCCTTACCTGGGAGCTAGTCAGAAAAAACAAAGTCTGCCATGGTGGCATACATTTTTAGATCCCAGCACTCAGGAAGCAGAGGTAGAATTGTTTGAGTTCAAGGCCAGCCTGGACTACATAATGAAGTTCCAAGCCAACTGGCCTTTAAATCGTGAGGCTGTCTCAAAAACAATAACAGAACACAGAGATTCAGAAACAGTCTGATTCCCTGCCTGCCCAAGGTGCAAGCATCAGACTTAATAAGACTCAGGTGTGCCATGTGCTCATTGAGGAAGGGGCAGGCTTTGCTGAGAGCATCTCTCAAGTGCCCTATGGAGTTCTAGTCATGAGTTCTTTCTGTTAAGTTTTAATGAAGTTTCTGCAAGGTTGATATACCATGAAGGCTGTGGCTCGGGAAAACTGTATTCAGTACCTTACCTTACCAGAGCAGTAAATGTTTAAATAAGCACCCATTCTAGAGATTGAAACACACCCATGGGCTTTCCTAAAATGAAAATAAACTCAAATTACATTGCTGAATGTAGGTGTAGTGGCAATAATCCTAGCACTCAAGAGTATAACACAGGGAAGTGCAAAGTTCAGGACCACCTTGTCTTCAGATAGACAAAAATATCCTTTATGGGTTGTTTTAATTACCAGTATGTAAGTGTGTGGAAAGAGAGAGGGAGAAAGAGAACACTGCTTATAAGAATCCCTTCTTTCTATCACGTGGGTTCCAGTAACTGAACACAGGTTTTCAGACTTGGTGGCAAGCTCCTTTACATGCTGAGCCATATCACTAGTCCTGTTGGCTATAATCATCTGCCTCTTACTTATTGCAATGCTGGGAAATAAAACTCAAGGCTAGGCTAACTAAGCACACACTCTGCTACTAAGCAAGCTCCCAGCCGATTTGGGGGGGGGGGGGGGGGGGGTGTTTAGACAGGGTTTTGTAGGCCTCGCCAACCCGTAACTCTCTGTAGACCAGGTTGGCCTCAAACTCAGCTCCACCTGCCTCTGCCTCCTGAGTGCTGGGATTAGAGGCCTTTGCCACCATCTCAGAGATGTAAGAATGATCCTCTGCCCCCATCTATAGGATTAGGGCTGTTGAAAACACTGCATGGCCTCTTCTATCTCACTTGAGCCTGGGATTGTTCTGTCCTAGGTCTTGCTGCAGAGTTGAGGGGCCCATCCCATCAGCTCTTCCTTCCAGGATTGGGTTGACTTAGGAAGCTGAAGGAATGGTTGTGAGCCAGAATTGGTGACAGGGGGCAGAAATTGACTGCAAGTTACAAATCCTGATGAGCACTGTGAGAAATCTGGGGCCTATCTCTGTGGTAGCCTGGGCTATTGCATTGATTGTATTTATAGATGGCTTCATGTCTCTTTGATGTGCAGACTATTTGTGCTCCTTGAGGCCTATGCTTGATACTTAGTAGACCTTGAAATTTTTCACCAGACAAATTCATGTTTTCTTTTGGAAGGTCTAGAAGACCTATTCTCTCTACACTTGATTGAGTTGGGACTTGGATGGTAAGAGACTTATCAACTCAAACTTCACCGGCTCAGGAATAGCAGAAGCCATGATCAAAGGAAAGGAGGGCCAGGAAGTCTGGATACAGAGCCAGCCCTAAATTTAAGCCCACACTCGCAGGAAGGAATTAGAGCAGAGCCGCCAGCTGCTGGTCTCCCCTTACTGGCACTTCCTTTTGACCTTTTTCTGTTGTGTTTTTGTAATGTTACAGTGAGCTATGATTTGAGCTGCTTTTATTGTCCCCGAAGACTTTCGGTTGCAATCACAAAACCTGAAATCCAGTCTGTATTCTCTGGGCTGTGGGGAAGCAGAGCCATGGGTGTGTTTGTCATTTTTAGCAGTCACTGGAGTAGATCCAAAGCGCCAGGAGATGCTAGAAGTGTCTAGCATTGTCTGATTGGCTGCTGGAATTAACCATTGAACAAAGCAGCCAGTCTCTGAACACTGGGGACCTTCTTGAACTCAGTTGGGTGGGAGAGCTTCCAGGGTGTCTGTCAGCTCTGAGCCAGGACAGAAGGGCAGAGATTGAGCCAGTGGCTGTGACAGCTGCTGATGAAAGCACTCTCCTGCTGTCTTTGTCTGGAGTCTGGCTTGTTCCAGACTTGCTTCCTGCCTTTGTCACAGGGCTCTATATCACTGCCATCCTCTGCTTGGTTAGTTCACAAACCGGCGGAAGAGAAACCCAAAGAGACCCTGGGCTCATAGTCCATGGTCAGTCCATGGACTTGAAGCTTTCTGTTACACAAAGGAATTTTGTTCTGTATGTTGAAAGCAGAAGTCAAAAAAGGGCCATTTTGGGACATTAACTTAGTCCTGTCACTGATCATAGTGTCTGGGTTCAAAACATGTTCGTCTTTGTGTATTTGGGGTTGTTTTTGTTTTGATTCCATTTTATTATTTTGTTGGGGGAAAGTTGCATGCTATAACATGTATCTGGAGGTCAGAGTACAGTTTGAGGGGTTTTGGTTGGCTGGTTGGTTGGTTTTTGGTTTTTCGAGACAGGGTTTCTCTGTATATCCCTGGCTGTCCTGGAACTCACTCTGTAGACCACGCTGGCCTCGAACTCAGAAATCCTCCTGTCTCTGCCTCCCGAGTGCTGGGATCAAAGGCGCAGAGCACAAGGTTTAGGAGCTGACTCTCTTCTATCTTGTGAGTTGCTGGGATTGAACTCAGGTCATTACTTTTGGTGGCAAGCATCTTTATCCACTGAGCCATCTTTCCTGTCTTTGATGTGGTTCTGAGGCAGAATATTATGTCTCCCAGGCTGGCCTTAAACACCAGATCCTTCTGCCTCTACTCCCAAGGTCTGGGATTATAGGCATGGTGCCACCACAGCTTGTTTATCACTTATGCTTTCATAAGGGTAATTCTAATATACTTCACACCGATTGTGTGCATGTGTAGGTGTGTAGGTGTGTAGGTGTGTAGGTGGTGTAATGCCATCAGAGGCCAGAAGAGCCCACCAGATTTCCTGAACTGGATTTATTTATAAGGAGCAGCCCAGTGTGGGTTCTGGGAACTGAACTCATGTCCTTTGCAAGAGCAACATGCACTCTTAACACTGAGCCATCTCTCCAGCCTCCTCCTCTGCAAAAACAGTTGTTAGGGTTCTTTTGGGGGGGAGGTTGGGGTTTTTTGTTGTTGTTGTTGTTTTTCAAGACAAGGTTTCTCTTTATAGCCCTGGCTGCCCTGGAACTCCCTCTGTAGTCCAGGCTGGCCTCGAACTCAGAGATCCACCTCCTTCTGACTCCTGAGTGCTGGGATTGAAGGCGTGCGCCTTAAAGCCTTTCATTGCTCTGGATTTTGCCCCTCCACAGGAACACCTTACACTTTTGTCTTAAAAAAATCACCCATCAGTACTGGCAGGACACATTGACTATCACAAAAAGAAGCCATGGGTTTAGACCATACTGTCAGTCACAGAATTGAAAAGGGTCAGCATAAGGCTTCAGAAGCATGTGTTACAATTCATCCAATTCCCATAGAAAACGAGGGTTCGAAAGACACCCAGTGCCAACTCTTCTGCCTACTCAGAAGCGTGCACTTAAAGCTTCAGGAAAGTGGGGCATTATGACTTATACCTTTAATGCTAGGTCTGTATAAGAGTTCCAGGCAAGCCAGGGCTGCATAATGAAAACCTGCTTCTGAGGCTTGATTCCCCAGCGTAGGGGGATGCTGGAGTAGTGGGCCGGGAGAGGGTGGGTGGGTGGGGGAGCCCTCTCATACAGGCAAGGGGGAGGGGGAGGGCGGATGCAGGATGGTGGTTGGTGGAGGGGTAACCAGGAAGTAGGATATCATTTTAGATGTAAAAACGAATGGAATGATTAATTTTTAAAAAAAAAAGAAAAGAAAGCCTACCTCAAAATAAAGGGGGACAGCGGAATGAAGGGGGACAGGGGGGGAGGGAGGCAGCAAGGAGGTAAAGAGGGGGAGCAAGACATGGTGCACACCTAGAACCACAGAACTCAGGAGGTGGACACAGGATGATGAGAAGTCAAGCCCAGCCTCAGATCCTATCCCAGAATTGAATGAATGGATGGATGAATAAATTAATAAATAGATAAATAAATAGGTCTTCTGCGCCTACAGAAGTCCTGGAGTCAGTTCCCAGTGCACATATGGTGGCTCACAATTGTCTGTCACTCCAGTATCATGGGATCTAACACCTCCTTTTGGCCTCTGTAGGCACCAGGCATGCATATAATGCACATACATACATACATAAAAAGAGGTCAAAACACTAAATATGGAAAGTTTAGAAAACTGCCAAGTGTGGTGGCATATGCCTTTAATCCCACCACTCAGGAGTGGAAGCAGACCGATCTGTAGGAGTTTGAAGCCAGTCTGTTTTACAGAGTCAGTTACTGGACAGCCAGAGCTACATAACCACTGGGGTAGACATCACAGTTATCAGCAATCAGTGGGTGCTAGTGGGTTATGGGTAATAAGCTGAAAGCAAACCCAGGTAGTCCTGCCCTGGAACTCTGGTCATCTTAGAACATAGCCCCTCCCTTGGTAGCAGACCAGTGCCAGGGACCTGCCACCATGGCTGCTGTCAGAGCCTTCAGTGCAGTATAAAAGTGGCTCCCCATGCTTGGTGCCTGCACATGGTCCACAAGGAAGCTGTGTTTCTGAGACTGCATGGCTGCTAAACACTTTACCGAGCCCTAGAAGTCATTAACAGAGGCTATCCCCAGACTACTTTTCCTCTGATCTTTTCTATCCTATGTGAGCTGAGTGGGGAAAAGCAAATTCACCAATTTTCCAGTTGATGGTTTGGACCTGGCTTGTGACTCACCCTTTCACAAGGAGAACTATTTTACCTTTGATCCCTTGAAACCCTCAAAGGCCTATGTGATTGACCATGTCCTAGTAGTTACTATTCCCTATCCAGTTCATTCGTCAGCTAAGTGATTTCAACATTATGCTGTATATTCTTTTGTTTGACTGGGTGTGTTTTTGTGTTTTCAATGCAGAATTTCTCTGTAGTCCTGGCCGGTTGTGCTGTACCTTTAATCCTTAGTTAAACCTTTTGGACTTTTAGACAGGGTCTTATAACTTCAGGTGGTTATTTAAGTCTTTCATTGTTTAGAAACAGACTTCCTGAACCTGGGAGTGTAACTTGTTAAGAATGGGTGGCACACGAAGGGTGCAGCTCAATCTCTATATGGCCCTAAACATCTTCTCTGGCTAGCACACAAGTCCAGCTCCTTCATCTTGACACCACTCACATCAGTTGTGTTTAAGCCTAACAGGCGCCTTAGTAGAAATTGCTTGACTTGGTAACAAGGAGGCCAGTTGGATCCAATTATTGGCAGTGCATCCCAGGGAACAGATATTCCCATTCAAACCCAGGAAACTGCCCGAGTTACAACCCAGCAGTTGGGAAACTGATGGATGGTGAAGTGTCCTGTGTCAACTTTAACTCGGCTGTAAAGCAGACTCACACTGACATCTTCGTACAAATGCAGGTTTCACATTTAAATATTGTCCTTGACGGGGGTCCTAATTCGTCCTCCATGTGCTCTTCTATATGTCTTTATCAGACCACAGCCCCACTCCTCTAAGTGACACATTCAACACCTCTTTCTGAGGAGCCAGCGCCTCTCAGTGCACTGAAAGTATTTTTGGTGCTTTAAAAGAAAATGTGTAGTCTATGGCCATGCCACCCTGAACGTGCACAGTTCTCATTTGAGCCTGGAAGCTGAGCAGAGTCATGCCTGTTCAGTACTTGGATGGGAATACCCGGTGCTGTGGGCCCTGGGCATGAAGGGTTAGGGTTAGACCAGCACTGGGATCATATAAAAACCAGGGTGTCCTCTTGAGAGCAAAGTAAAAAGACAATCTCAATTCTTTCTCCACCCAGGTCCTGCCACAGCAAGCCATGTCTTCCACGAGCACCTGGGCTTTGCTCCGTCTCCCTGTACCACTGATCAGGATATGCTCTGGGAATTGGGGGCTCAGGCTTCAGGAGAAGTCAGCACTGCTCTTCCCAGGAATGGCTGCCACTGCAGTACAGGTGGCAGGCAGGAAGGACTATCCTGCTCTGCTTCCCCTGAATGAGAGTGAGCTTGAAGAACAGTTCGTAAAAGGACATGGTCCAGGGGGCCAGGCCACCAACAAAACCAGCAACTGTGTAGTGCTCAAGCATGTGCCCTCCGGCATTGTGGTCAAGGTAGACACAGGGTAGGGAGTACCAAGTAGATGAGGGGAGTCCAGGTCTGCAACCACAACGGGTTTCAGCCAAGGGGCATGCCCATTCTGGCACTGGCACACTGCCAACCCAGGATAATCAAGGGCACTGCAGATGTACCTAAGCCCTAAGCTGTTCTCTGTAGATGAACCTCCTGCCCAGACTCAGGAGCCTGGTGCTGGAGTCTTGTAGAGCCAGGGCTTTGCTACTGTTCCTGAATTTAGCTCTGTGTCGCCAGAAGTAAAGCTTCTGGCTAAGGCAGATAAGTCTCCTTATAGCCTGCTGCTCCCAAACCTACCCCTGGTCTCCAGCATGGGACTAATGAATTCTGCTGCTGGCTAGCTATCTCAGTCCTCAATTGGTGGGCTATCTCCTCCATGACCCTCTGCCCTGCTGCAACTAATATCTCTAACACATGCTCCTCCTCTTCCTCTTCTTCTCCAAGGATTTATTTTTATTTTTATTTTTTTAATGTAAGTACATTGTAACCATCTTCAGACACACCAGAAGAGGGCATCAGATCCCATTACAGATGGTTATGAGCCACCATGTGGTTGCTGGGATTTGAACTCACAACCTCTGGAAGAGCAGTCAGTGCTCTTAACCGCTGAGCCATCTCTCTAGCCCCAACACAGAAGTGGAGGCAAAGCACACAGACTCAGAAGGCAAAGCACTCTGTGCAGCTGCCAGTGTGACTCTTCCTTAAAGAAGGCAGTCTCTGGTCAAGGGTGGCACCAGCTCCCAACTAAATGCACATGTAAGAAGTGGCCATGTGATTTTTAGCCAAGACACACTGCCTCTGAAATACAAGACAGGCAAGTGGAGCTGCTAGCCAGACACTACCACTGCCATCTATATGTCAGGAGAGCCCCTCAAGCAGGACATGCAGCCTTTGAGGGAGCACAAAGGCCAAGGACAGATTTTCCCAGGTACAGCCGACCCAACAGATACTCCACCACAAGGGGCAAACTTCTTCCAAGCTATTCTATTTGTGGTTAACTGAGTCCTGTAAGCTTGTGCTCATTGCCTGAGGCAGACAAGGAACTTGCCCAATCCTTCGGAAGCTGGTTCTGGCCAGCTTCTTGAGCCAAGACGTGAGTTAAAATCCTCAGTTGCTTTTTTCCTTGAGAAACTCATTCATAACAAAATACCAAACACTAATTTTGTTGACCCTGCCACTCACTTCATTTCCTTTGGGATTCTTCCCCAGCCACCGCATTTCCTTTGCCTATCAGCAGCTTTGCTAGGCCCTCCCCACTCAGTTTCACAGACTGAATGCTATGGGAAGCTGTTAGTAAAGGTGTGTCCTAGTCTCTCAGATGGATCCATTTGTGAATGGCACATGAATTTTGCAGTTGCTCCCAAACAAGCTAGACTCTAGTCAGTGTTTCCATATTTACTTGGGAAAGGTTTAAATTAGTTTGAAAGTTATTGTTGGGGCTGGAGAGATGGTTCAGAGGTTAAATGCATTGGCTGCTCTTCCAGAGGACCTGGGTTTGATTCCCGTGGCTCATGAACTGACTTCTTCTGGCCTCCATGGGCCCAAAGCATGAACATGTTACACAGACATACATGCAAGCTAAACACTCCTACTTATACACTGATATTTGTTGCTTCTAAATATAAAATCTTTTATTTTTTAAAGACAGGGTATTGCTATGTAAACCAGGCTGCCCTCAAACTCAAAGGTCCACTGTCTCCCTCCACGCCTGGCCCCCAAAACCACATTCATAATTATTCAAGTGGGAGTCCTACAACACAACTAGTGTGTGCTGCTGAGACCATGAGCCACATGCAGAAAGGCTCTGGTCTTCACTGTTGCTGACTCACAGGGGCTCCTGGCCTTTCCCTATGAGTCAGGAAAGGGTGAATTGAGGGACTAGGAATTCCTGTCCATCTCCTGACACCCATGATCTTTACATTCCTGCCCATTAACTCTTGCAGTGCCACCAAACACGATCTGTGGATCAAAACAGAAAGATAGCTCGGAAAATCCTCCAGGAGAAGGTGGATATTTTCTACAATGGTGAAAACAGCCCTGTTCACAAAGAGAAGCTCGAGGCTGAGAGGAGAAAGCGAGAGAGGAAGAAAAGAGCAAAAGAGACTCTAGAGAAGAAGAAGTTGTTGAAAGAACTATGGGAAGCAAGTCAAACCATCACTGAAAAAAAGGCTGATGCTGACGGCATACCAAGAGACTTCCGGGAATAAAGGTGGCAGTGCCTGGCTCCAGCATTGTAACATCTAAAGAGAACATTCTGGAACTGGGCATGGTGATGTACCTGCTGTCAAGCCTGACCCAGAGTCGTCTCTGACCCCTACGTGCACTGTGCCGTATGCACACATATGAATACACACAAAGATAAATGTAAAGAATGATACTGTGTGGCACACAGAAAGCCATTCCAGTAAGAGCACAGTGGCCAGTTTGTAAGCTGCCACTGTTTCATGGATCCTTGATTTGGGCAGTGGTTACAAAAATATCCCCTTTTATGCGTCCTTGGTTTTGAAACAGAATCTCATGTTCAGGCTGGCCTTGAACTCACTAGAGTAGAGGATGATCCTGAATTGTTGGTCTTCTTGCCTCCCATATTCTAGGCTTATACAACATGTCCAGTTTGTCTCCTACAACCCAGACTGGATTCCTCCTGTCTGATCATCCCAAATGTTAGAGTTGCATGTACCTCTGACCTACAGTACAGTGTTACTCTAAAAAGGTAGGAGATAGGGCTGACAACGTGATTCAGTGGCCAGAGCTGCTCTGATCCTCAAAATCCACATAAGGGTAAAAGGTCAGAGCTGACTCTACGAAGTTGTCCATCACTGACCATATGCACCCAAACTCATCAAACACAAAAATAAGCGAGTAAATAAAAGGTTAAGATAAAAACAATTTTTAAAATTTTTTAATTTTTTAAAATTGTTCATTTAATATTAAATAAACCCCTTTTTATGGCACGTTGAGTCAAACAATAGCAGTGATTATCTTTCAACTCCAGGGCCACTGCTGAGCTGTCTTAAGGCTCATTTATCCTTAGTTTCTGGTAAAGGGAAAATGACCATGGAATGTTACTAAGTTACCTGCTGTGCTAGTTTTAGCAGTCAAAGTCACAAAGACAACCTAGAATCGCCAGGAAGTCTTAAGAACTTATCTAGGTTGCATTGTAGGTATGTCTGTGGGAATTGTCTTGTTAACTGAAGTAGGAAGACAGCCCACTGTGCAGCAGCATTCCCTAAGCAGGAATCCTGACCAATATGAGCACTAGCTAAGAACTAGCAACAGTGCTTGTTCCTCTGCTTTTGGCTGTGAATGTGATAAAGGCTAGCTTCTTGAGTTCCTGCCTTGACTTCCCCAAATGATGAATTATACCTTAAAATTGTAAGCTGAATAAATAAACTTTATTCCCTAGGTTGCTTTCTTCCATGGTATTTATCACAGCAATGGAAATGTAAGTATAACTTGTCACGTGTGTCAAAAGTTCATCGTTCGTTGCGAGTAGATTTTTGAGATGAGGTCCCAGAACCTGATTAATGTTTCCATCATTAGTCACTGGACCTTACTCTTTTTTGTTTTGGAGATAAGGTCTCACATAGCCCAGGCTAACTCTGAGATCTTCCAGTTTCTGCCTCCCCAATTTCAAGGACCACTACCACCACACAAAGCTACAGATGGTTTTTCACTTGTTTTAACCAGTCAATAGCTTTGTCTGTTAGAACTCCACAAGTAGTAGCATATGCCTTTAATCCCAGCTGCTGAGAGGCAAAGGCAGGCCTTACCTCTGTGAGTTCAAGGCCAGCCTGGTTTACATAGCAAGTTCCAGGACAGCAAGAACTATAGTTAGACCCTGTCTCGAGGTGGGGGTTGGGGGAGCCTACAAATAGGGACAGTACTGTGAGGTGAGGCTTAGGATACTCCAAGCAGGGCTTTCTTTGTTGGAGAACCTAGGTCCTTCTATATCAACCTCCCTAGAGCAGGTAGTTATGGAAAGGGGCGGAAGAAACCCACGGGATGGCAAGTTTGGAACTGTAGCCAAGACCAGCTTCAGTTTGTCTCCTTTGGTTCATTGTTTTTTCTGCCATGGAGATGCAGAGAAGACCATGGCCTCCTCTGCCAGCCTTTGAACTCTGTGCCTGGGCTCTTTGCTTCTTGCCTGTATGTAACACTGACTCCACAACTTACCTTCATCCGGCATAGAGCAGAACCCAGTGCAGGGTCAGTTTTCCCACGAAAAGACTGTGTGGAGACCACACAGACAAGACTTCAAGCACAACTTGCTTTCCTCAGCACCAGAGCATCACATTATGAAGAATACTCGGTTTTTAAAAGCAGTGCCCACTGCATGGTTCTGCTGTGGCACCAAGGATGTGATCTTCCTGGCCCTGCCTCCCAAGTTCTGGGAGTAAGCCATGATACCCAGCAAAAGGCGGTCCTTGGATAGATACCACCTACCTGTGATGGCAGAGGAGCCTCAGCAGGTCACCAAGCCAGTCATGCAGCTGCTGTGGCAGTCACACTTAAATACTACAATGTGGATCTCTGTCACCCTTGAGCTTTAAGCACACTTCAGAACCAGCTGTACTAGTGGTATCACTACATAAGGTGCCTCTGGGCCAGACAGGAAATCCCTTTGCAAACATGGCCAGGGCCTCCCTAAGAAGCTCCAGTGGTGACCACAACACTCGGGAAACCAAGACAGAGATACTGAGTTCAAAGCTAGAGTCACTATAAGTAGCAAGACACTATCCTCCCCCAAAGAAAAACTAGCACTTAAGACTCCAAAGATTCCACATCTTAATACAAAGTGTTAATGAAAATAAGCTTTATTACATCAAGTAATAAATACAAAGATGCAACAGTTTCAGTCGTTTTCTTCCAGATGTTGTGATGGGCTCACAGTAAACACAGAACTGAGATTTACAGTCTCAGGATGGACATTTGCAGGGTGCTTGGTAGGTTGGGTAGATTGCTCTTTCTTCTGTATTTATAACCTGTGCATTTTAAAGCTTGACTTCAAAGCATTCAGTCATGCAAACGCTTAAGCAGAGAAGCCCCATGAAGCAGGGTCTACACTGTACACAGGCGGGCCAGCTACTAAGCAAACGTGCTGTGGTTTGCACTCAACTCCTCAAGGCAGGTGAGCTCATGGAAAGGAAGTCAACTGGGGTGATGCAAATGGAAAATGTATCCAAAGGAAGGTTAAAGGGGACACTGGTATTTGGGTATAAACACTAGCTTGCTGTGAAGTGGCTTCACAAACATCATTCAAATGTTTGAAAAGAAAAAAGAGCTGGGTCATTCCTAACTACTTAAAATGCACATCGTCAGTTACTGCAAAATATCTTCCCAATCTTTTGAGTGTGGGTTCAGAGCTTAATGACTGTGGTAGAAAAATTACTGCCATTTTGAACAAAGCCTCTCTCCACGGGGTAGTGAGATGGGCCTTCAAACTGGCCAGGGGCTAGGACCTGGCATTACGTTCCGTTTCAGCCAAGCACTCCCGAACCAGGCTTCGGGCATGAATGATGCCTGCAAGAGAAGCAGAGACTGGCATCAGCCTATTCACAGAGCAGGAAGACGAGCTGCTGGCTAAACCCAGCCATGAAGTCCCAGTTCTGGAGGGGAATGGAGGATCTACATCCAAACACCGAAAGGCCAGGCTATTCAGGAGGCTGTGATGGGGGAAGACCATCTGAATCTAAGAAGTTCAAGTCAGCAACAATTAACCCCTCTTTAAAAAGAATAATACAAGCTGGGCAGTGGTGGCGCACGCCTTTAATCCCAGCACTTGGGAGGCAGAGGCAGGCGGATTTCTGAGTTCGAGGCCAGCCTGGTCTACAGAGTGAGTTCCAGGACAGCCAGGACTACACAGAGAAACCCTGTCTTTGGAAAAAAAGAAGAATAATATAATTCCCAGGCACAGCAACTCACACCCACAATCCTAGTACTCAGGGCAGAATCAGTAGTTTTGAGTTTGAGGACAGCCTCAAAGTTTTTCACACTAGTGTGACATGATTAAATGGGCTCAGCTCAGCAGATGGCTGGGGTGACATGAACACTCATTCTTGTAGGGCCAGCAGCTCCCCAGAATGTATCCTGCAATGACTATTTGGTACATCCATATATAATTCAATCCACTGGCTTTTGGGGTGGATGGAAATTTGCTTAAGACTTCATAGGTTAGCATCTTCCAGAGAATTTCCATCTGTGGAACTAACTCCGCAGTTCCTAGAACTATCTCACTTCCTTTTGCCATGGAAGCAGCAGTATCGATGCCACCAGAGACCACATCTCTCTTTCTGCCAGTTGCCATCTCCAGTCCTGTTCCCATTTGTACACAGTCTAGCTTCAGTCACTTTCTTCACAGAGGACCCATGGACTCAGGGCTCTCAGCTACAGCCTGTCCCTCAGCTGGCCTGGCTATGGCTGGGAATCTGACTTCAGTGCAGCCTTCTGCCACAGATCAGGGACCCATGATCTAGGCCATCTCCTGCCTCTGCCAAGTTCATTCCATTGTGGTTTCAATCAACCAAGTCCCTCCTGATCATGAATGAACCTAGAGCCCTGCAGGGCTCCTGTGACAACTTCTGAAATAGCACCTCCTCTCCTCTCAGCAACTTTGTCACAAGGTAACAAGCTGCCCTGCACCCTTCACACCTCACACCCTGGATCCCTTGCTTTCTGTGACATCATCCTCCCTTTTAAGTCACTCAAGATCTCAAGGGGGTGGGGGCAGTTTGATTTAATGAACAAAGAGTCTCAATTTTGTAAGATAAAAGGTTCTGGATACACATAGCGTGATGGACATATAATAATATGAATGGTGATGGACATATAATAATATGAATGGTGATGGACATATAATAATATGAATGGTGATGGACATATAATAATATGAATGAACTTCATTCCATTCTATGTTAAATCGTATGTCATATTTATTTTGCCACAATTTAAAAAAAAAAAATCTCAAGATGCTCCCCTACCCAGATCAGAGGACAGGCTGCACTAAAGATGTGACAGCAGTGGGCAGTACAGACACCAAGGAAGCATGACCCCAAGACCACCCAATAGCCTCTGCAGTCATAGCTGCTCAGGGGTCTAGACTGTGGTCCACAAGAACACAGACAGGGGAGACAGCTTAGAGATAAAAGAATTCCATTAAGCCAGTAGAGCCTCTCTGGTGAGTACAGGAGTGCAGGGCTCACTACCATGCCCTTCTGAGAAACCCCATAAGCCCCATCCCCCACCATAACCACCTACCAAATCTAGAGTTGCCCTAGCAACTGCAACAGCACACATTTCTGAAGTATCAACCCATGGATCAAGTGACCTTTTCCTGAACACCTAGTGCTTCCACTAGGAAACCCTTACCGTCTACTGCCTGGGCTCAAGACATCCTCCTGCCTCAGCCTCCCAAATACCTAGGACTGCAGCCAGTATGCTTGGCTTCAGAAAGTCCTTCAACAGTGATAAGCAACATTCAGTCCCCTGACCATGCTTACCTCGTTTTAGCCTCTCCATGGCGCTCTTGCTCCCTGCGTACGTGGGTCTGATCTCTTTCCCTAACTCTTCAATGATGGCCAGCAGCTCTGCATATTTACTCTGAGGCACCTGGCTATTTCCAGTTCCCTAGGATCAGAAGACAAGGGTTAGGATAGACTGACCCACCACAGTGGCCACCCGTGGGTAGAGGGAAAGTGACCTAGACTCAGGCTCCCAGAACTGTCCCAGCTGAAGCATGTCCCTCCCATAGACAACTCCAGAGTTGAGTAAAAGGTCCTCATGCCAGATTCCATCCAGAAAAACCATCCACACAGTAAAAAAGATCTGTCAAAGTGACAAGTCAAAGAGAGCACCTAGATCCACAAGACAAAGAGGGGGTGCTTCCTGGGCATCAAGTGTCCACAATGAATATAGGCAGAAGTCACCCCTGGAGGACATGAACAATTGCTAAGGACCCAAGATGGGCCTAGAACTTTATCAAACTCGCCACATCCTTCCCACAGCCTTTATCTCTAGGCTGTGGCCCAAGCAAGCACCCAGATCATCGAGAGTCCTGGCTCCAGCCTCTCCTCCTCCTGCCGCAGCTGGATCATGGTAGCCAGCTCCCTGTCCAGGGCTTTGGCCTGCTCCTCTCGCCTCTGCTGTCTCCATTCCCAAGCCTCGCCACTAGGCCTACAGACCAGGCCTTGGAGCTCAGCCTCCTGGCACATCCGCCTCTTGGCCTCTCGTTTCTCCCAGCGCCGGCGCCGCATGGCCAGGGCATTGCGCTGCCGCTCCAAGCTGCGCCTCAGCCCATCCTCCCGCCGCCTCCGCTTCTTCAGCCTATCCCGCTCCCGAGCCCGCGCCTCCTTCTCCTCTTGGGATAGGATAGGCTGTCGGGGCATGGCTGGAGGTTGTGCACGGCCTCTTTAGCCAAGGAGAGACCTCCATGGCAACCCCAGAACACTGGCTGGGGTTTGGCTCATAGAATCTTCCTGTTGGCAACCAGGGTTGCAAGAAAACTTTTCAGGTATAGCATATCCCCTGCAGATCCCACCCAAAGGTACAATAGCAACCAGTTGCCTCCTGATCATGACCTCAGGGTCAAGGAAATGGACTAATGAGAGATCTGGGTCTCTAAGAAGGTCATGGTCTCATAAAGGATAGAACCAGTAATAAATCAAGCTGCTGAGCTGGGACCACACCACACCCATAACCAACAGCTCCAAATATACTGTCCCCAATTGCTCTGTCTTGGACCTTACTAGCCCAGGAAACAAGCAGAGCAACCCACAGAGACATAGACCTGGTGACTCAAGCAGCTCAGTGATCACTGGCCCTCTCTTATAACCCAATATCCTCCTGTCCCCCTGCAACAGTCCCAGCTGCCCTGCCTTGTAATCCCTCAAGTGAAGGATAGGAGGCAAGCCTCAGCCACAGCTAAGGAAACAGGAGAACCTTTGTCCCTCGATCTCTTCTACCAGCAGTGGTCTTTATCTATACCCTTGGTGTTCCAGCTGCCCACATGGCCCTCCCATCATCGGCATTAGCATACCTGGGTGTAGCCTAGCGATGGAGGCCCATAGTCACTCAGCAGCTGGCGATATTGGGAGGAGGTCGCCATGCTAGTAGACGGTGAATGGACACTTCCTGCAAAAAGGGAGAGGGAGGAGTTAGAGACCCCCCAGACGTGGGTATCTGTACCATAGGCACCAGGTACTGCAACAGGTCGTAATTGTCTCTCACACACACCCCTATCCAGGCCCCCATTTTTGTTTTAAAGCAAAGACCTCAGCTCAACCTCTAATGGATATGGCCCAGACACTAATCTAGATTAATGCAAACAAGGGCAGAAAGAGCAGCCTCCACACACACCTAGTACCTCAAAAGACAACCCACCCTAGCTCACCAACAGAGCTCCAAGAGAGACCACTACCAAAATTGAAACTGATAGTTGTGTCCAGCCTAATTCTTGCTGACCCCATCCCAGCTCCTACTCACTTAAGCTGAAAACCAAAGCTATATCCTGTGACTGGCAACTACCAAGGTTGGTCTAACCTGGGCTAGAATTTCTTACACACCCACCTCTGCTGGAAAAAATACATCAAGGAAAACCCACAAAGGCATCAAGGCACAAAACCATAAGAGTGACAGGTGTGCTGCATGCACAAAGCAAGGCTCTGAAGAACAGCCTTTGCGCCTTAGATAAGCCCCTCATCCCCTCAGGGCTCCTCATCCCCTCCAAAGACAGACAGAACTGACTACCTAACACATTAACACACACACACACACTCACACACACACGAGAGAGAGAGAGAGAGAGAGAGAGAGAGAGAGAGAGAGAGAACACAGAGGCTCTACACTCCAAAATGAGGGGCTTAAGACCCCACAAATGGATTGTAGCACTTGAGGACACCATCCAGGTGCAGCAGTCAGAACAAAGCCAGGGCCCAGAGCCCAGCACAGAATGTCACCTCCTAGATGTGCAATGAGAAGGTCCCTGGCTGCAGCATGCAGACCCATAATGGCAACCAAGTGGCCATTAGGCGGGTAGAGGATGTCCTTCGAATTACAAACAGCAGTAACCATGGAGAATTTACCTAGTCTTCCTCGGCAGCTGCCTGACCACCGCCCCCAGAGCCAAACTGTCTCTCACGCACACAGCGGCTCTGCAGACTTGGCCCCAGGGATGGACAGCTGGGACTAGGCTGGCCAAGTCACCAGCTGCTCACTTGGTGTGGGCGAGAGGAGGGGCAGGAGGAAGTAAGTTCAGGAGCTGGGGTTGCTGGAGCTGGGAGGAGCCGTGAATCCCAGGGCCTGGCTGCAGGGTGAGCCACACTGAACAGAAGTGGCTAAGCAGCAAGCTGGCAACCCCAACACCTTACTCTGTCCAAGAGTGGTAACAGAGCTGAAAGGGTCTCCCTAGGTACAGTGTGCCCAGGTTTAGGCACTAGGTATGGATGTGGCCCCTGAGCAGAGCATACTAAGGACCTGCCACCCAGCTTGAGCCCTAGCTTCTCCGCCACTGTGGCAAAACTCCATTTGCCACCCCATCAGAGATGGCTCCTTTACAGGCCTGGAGGTGGGTTCCGATCCTTCCCATTACAGGTTGTCCAGCCCTTTCTGGGCTGGGCTTGGGGTTAAGTGCTGAGGGAATGGTGTATATGACAGAGCCTGGAAATCTTTAGATGATTCCAACACCATGGAGAAAGTAGACTGGCCATCCTTGACGCCCCAGGGGCCTCTTCTGTGCTCCCCCAGCTTTTCACTAATTCTCACCTCCCTGTCACATCGTTTCTCCTGGGTCTGTTCCAGCAGTGTCACTCCTGACTGTGGGACCTGTCAAGGCTCTTCCAAGGTCTCAGTTTCTCCACTTGTTTGAGGCCATGCTCCCAATAGAAGGTTTAATCATGTTGGGAATCCCTTTAGGGGTATGGGGGTAAAGAAGGAATGAGAAGTACCCCTATACTGGTGGAGGACCTCAAGCCTATTTCCCATAACCCTGGAGTAGTGGAGATGAACCTGACTTTGTGTCAAACCCAGCACCATACTCAGTATTAGGAAAGGTGTCTGGCCCCTTGGGGAGTCGGGGTGGAAGGGTGCTCCTCCGCCAATCATGCCCTCTCCTTCCGGAAGACACCGGCACCTGGGCTGAAGGAGGCCAGGGAGGCGGTTCCACGTCAGCTCAGCCGGTGTGGAGCATCTCAGACAATGAGCGCAGTGTGCAGAGAGCTGAGAGGGCTTGGCAGAGGCCAGGAAGCTCCTGGGGCCAGGCTCAGCTCCCCGCCCCCACGCCAGACAAAGAGCGGTCTGGGCCTGGGGAGCTGGCGGCCTTCCCGCCACTTGGGGCGCCCTGGGGGGGGCTCTCGGGCGGGGAAGGCGGGGGCTTTGTCTAACTCCGACACTGCCACTGCCGGCCAGGCCGCAGCTTGGCAACTCAGTGAGCAGGAGGCAGGCCTGGAGGGCGTGAGAGATGATGACAGGGAAGGCGGAGGAGCCACTGTAAGAGTCCATCTTGGATGCAGATGGCAGGGGAGAGATGGGCTTTCTGCAAAGTAATACCGGCAAGCAAGCGGGCCCCCACCAAAATGCAGGACACCTGGAGACCCCGGCGCGCATCCTGGCATTCCCCACTGAAAAAATAACTAAAGCTGAATACATGTGGCTAGCAAGCCCAGAACAGGGCTTCTGAGTTCCAGGGCCGGCCTGACACTGTGACCCAAACCCCAAACGATCCTAGTGTGAGACCCACGAGGAACTAGCCCGGTTCAAGCCTACGTCTCTGGCCTCCCTGAGGCTGGCAACGCAACCAACAGCCCTTCCATCCTAAACACTGACCAAGAAGGTTGGGAGGCAAAAATCCTGACAACAAATCGTATCACCCAAAGGAGGTGAAACCATTTGAAATGATACAGTGGCTGCATGCTCTTGGGGGGAAGGGTCTCTGTGCCCACGTGCTAGCGTTTTGACTCTCCCAGGCTGGCACCCAAAATCTCAACCTTTTCCAAACTCCAAAGAGCAGAGAAGTTTAAAACACACGTCCAGAGCTTTTCCAGGTCCCTTTGAGAGTTTCTGGAGTACTGGAATCAACATTTGCACACAAGACCTCCAACTTGGAAGTGTCAACATGGGTGGGATTTTTAACACACAGCGACCATAACCAACTTCGACTCCGACTCCTCCCGAAGGCCTTATCCCTCCTGGTCCCCACTACTTCGCATCTGTTGGAGGTGGGGAGGTTTCCTGTTCACAGTCAAATGCCAGGGAGGAGGGGGTACTGGAATTGGACACAAAGCCGGTCACCTCTGAAAGTCAGTTTCACAGCCTCATCCCGGGTTCCCTCGGGGTCCGAGGTTATCCCCTAGCCACAGCCAAAAGCTGCCTGGGAACTTTGCAAGAGTTTCCCGGCGGCGCCCAGGCCCGGAGGGGAAGGGAGACCAGGTCCCCTTGGCTTGCGCGGCGCGGCCCTCTGGGCACGTACCCACGTGGGAGACCTGAGATGGGGACCCCTGGGACCGGCGAGCCGCAGCACGCCGCCCGCAGGGCCCACGAGGCCCCCGCACTTCAACTTCTTCCAAGGGGCCTCCCGAGGGCCGGGTGAAGGAAACCGGGAGTCGTTCTGGTACCCAGGACGCGGCCCCTGCCCACTTGCCCGCCGCCCAGGACCCCGGCCAGGCTCCCTCCCGGCCTGTCCCGCTCCGCCGACCCTCGGAGCCCCGCGCCTCGCTCCCTGCGCCACCCGCCTCCCGCCGGCAGGGGCCCTCGCCGAGCCGCCCAAAACGCCTAAGGAAAGGGAAGGGGGAAAGAAGG
This sequence comes from Rhynchomys soricoides, assembly GCA_019843965.1. Classification (NCBI taxonomy): domain Eukaryota; kingdom Metazoa; phylum Chordata; class Mammalia; order Rodentia; family Muridae; genus Rhynchomys; species Rhynchomys soricoides. The sequence goes on along the minus strand of JADRCH010000214.1, from coordinate 1,607,856 downwards.
AGGGGAGCTGGAGAAAAAGCCTTCCTCGCCCGGCCGCCCGCGCCCTCGCTTCCCCGCCATCCGCGGCCGCTCCGCCGCTCACACCCGGGCCTGGGCCGCTGCCCCGCCGAGCTCCAGGCGCACCGCGAACTTTGGCAGCGCGGCTGAGGCGGCGGAATCATGGCGGCGGCGCGGCTGAGGCGGCGGCGGCGGCATCCGCGCTGCCCCGGCCCGGGACACCTCCCCCCCACCGCCACCATCCTCGGCTAGCTCGCCGCCCGAGGCACCGCGCGACTCGGGGAGCCCCGGGCCGCGGCCCCGAGCGCGAGCCCCCAACTTGGCGGCACTTGCGGCGCGGCGCGCGCGGCCCGCGCTCACTCACCGGCGTTGAGGGCGGCGGCGGGCATGTGCGCGGTCAAGTTCGGCTTGTACGACATCCCCGCGGGCAGCGGGCGCGCCGGGCAGAGCCGGGCCAGGCCGCGAGCGCGGCGGCGGCGGCGGCGAGGCCGAGGCCGAGGCCCGGGCCGGGCGGCCCCACGTCCCCGCACCCGTCCGAGCGCTTGCCTGGAGCCCGCGCACTTTTTGTTGTCGCCGGCTCTGGCCGCGCCGGCAAATATGGCCGTCCCTCACCCTGCCGCCGCCGCAGTATATCACCCATACATCGGGCGCGCGGCGCAGGGGCGGCCGCAAACTTTGAGCCCAGCCGGTGCTGGGCCCGGACCGGACCGGGAGGGGTCGGCGGGCGTCGAGGGGCGGCTCCTCCCGCGGCCGCGCCCCGCGCTGCGCCGCCGCCCGCAACTTGCCAAAGTTTGGGGGGCTGCGGTCCCCGCGGCGCCCCCGCCGCGCCCCGGCCTCCCGCGCGCCGCTCATTGGCCCGCTCCTTCCTCTTTCTTAAACAGCCAGGGAGGATGGAAGAAGTACTTTTTTTTTTCCTCTGTCTCTTGACTGTGGGGGCAGGGATGGAAAATTACCTGGAGAAAATGGTGGCGATTGGGATGGTTTGGTTTGGTTTTTTTTTTTTTAATTCACGGAAATCATTCCAGATGCCCACGTCTGGCTCTATCCCAGAATTAGAATAACCCATTCTTGACATTTATCTCGGGGGGGTGGGGGGATGTCATGTTTCTGCCTGCATTAAGTGAGCTTTTTTTTTTTTTTTAACCCTTTGGGAACCCAAGACTCCTTTGAGACTGACAAAAGCTGGATGGAGTATCACCTCCACCAGAAAATTCGCTCTTGCATCCATGACGTTTGTCACACGAACTCTTTGGAATATTTCAAGGGAGCACCTACTGTGTGCCCGACACGTGGTAAGGAAGCAAGAATGAACTTGGCAAAGTTTCGACTCCCCAGAGTTTGCACTCCATTTTTTGGACCTCTCTTCCCCCCACCCCACCCCGCCCCCCACACGCCCCCGCCCATCTCTAAACTGACTGAAACGTCATCACCAAACGTATTTGGGATCTGATGAATAACCTTACGAAGGTACTATATTTTGGAGTTCTGCCTGAATAGTAATGCTCATCAAATTACATAAAACGCCCACCCTTTTCTGTTGTTTTTAATCGCCATGGTTTGCAGGTTTGTTTTTTTTTTAATTAGTCATATTTAGACATCATCTGTGGATCTGGTGACAACGGCGTCAGCCTCTCGGCTAGAGAAAAAAAAGGGGGGCCACCACTGTGGTCTTATCCCCCCTCTTTGAGACTAAAGGTGCAGAGGAGGGGACCTCTTCTTCCACCACCACCCACCACCCCTACTCCACCAGCACCCCTGCCATCAGCCTTAGGCTTCCTCTGGCAAACACTTCTTGGTGACATTTTTATCTTATAAAGAAATGAATGCTACCCATTCTACAATGGCTGATAAAAATATAAGGCAAGTCACATATATAATTTTAAATGTTTCACTAATCAATTTTTGAAAGCAGAACATAGCATAAAATTAATTCTAATAATGTAGTTAACACAACCAGATCCAAAACAGAACAATTTAAATTCATAATGAATGAATACATAGAAATTCATCAATAAGATCCTTGACTTTCAAAAAAAAAACCAGGGTCTCACGTATTTATCCCTGGCTAGCTTGCAGTATAAACTATACTGGCCTTCTACTCACAAAGATCCACCTGCCTGTCTCTGAAGGCGTGTGCCACAATGCCTACCTGGTTTTTTGTTTGGTTAGGGCTTTTTGTTTGTTGTGTTGCCTTGGCTAGCTTTATATGTCTGAGCTCTAATAGTCCTGTTTCAAACTCCCAAGTAGTTAAAACAGCCAGCATGTACCAAAGTACCAAATGTCATTTGTCGTTTTTTGTTTGTTTGCTTGCTTGCTTGGGTTTTAGTTTTTTACTTTTTGCTCTTGTTTGCTTGAAACTTGAAGCAATCCTCCTGCCTCGGCTACTCTGCTCAGATTCCTAGTCTCATGTCCTGTAATTCACATACACAAAAACACTTTTTAAAATGTTTTGTCTTGTGTGGTGTTGGGGAATGAACCCAGAGCTTCACACATGCTTAGCATGAGTTCCTACACTAAACTACACTACCCAACCTCGGTTTTGCTGTTTGTTTGTTTGTTTAAAATTTGAGACACAAAGTAATGTATCCCAGGATAGACTTGAGCTCAATTGTATAGCAGAAAATAACGCTAAACTTTGAGATCTTTTTTTTTTTTTTGTTTTTCAAGACAGGGTTTCTCTGTGTAGCCCTGGCTGTCCTGGAACTCACTCTGTAGACCAGGCTGGCCTAGAACTCAGAAATCCGCCTATCTCTGCCTCCCAAGTACTGGGATTAAAGGCGTATGCCACCACTGCATTGAGATCCTTCTATAAACATCTCCTGAGTGCTGGGATTACAGATGTGTACCTCTGCATGGTCCAGGGGATGGAACCCCAGGCATCATGTATGTTAGACAAGCATGCTCCTGAGCCACATCCTTAGACCCACGCATTCTCCTGAGTGTATGTGTAATGTATACTTGTGCACACATGTGCATGTCTGTGGACTTACCTACAGAGACCAGCAGAGGACAGTGGGACTATGCTATATCATTGTCTACCTAATTGCTTTAACAGTCTCTCACTGAGCTCACTTTTACAATAGGCAGACTAGCTACCTGGAATCAGCAAGTGTGAATCTGGGGACTGGAGAGAGGGCTTATGAGTTAGGGGCACTCTGCTCTTCCAGAGGGCCCGAGTTTGGTTCCCAACATCGATGTCACCTGGCTCACAGCTCTTGTGCCTCTAGTTCCAGATCTCCTAGTCTCCAATAGCAGCTACATACACGTGGTGTGCATGTGGTGCACATGCGAATGGTGGACATGCTCATGGTGCACATGTGCGTGGTGCACATGCACGTGGTATATATACAGACACTCCAGCACATACATACCACAGAAATAAACATTTGGGAGTTATTTGCTTTTAATTTTAGGTGCATTGGTGCTTTAGCGGAATATATGTATCTGTGTGCAGGTGTCAGATCCCCTGGAACTGGAGTTACAAACAGCTGTGAGCTGTCATGTGGGTGCTGGAAATTGAACTCTGGTCCTCTGGAAAAGTAGCCAGTGTTCCCTACCTCTGAGCTATCTCTCCATCCCCGTTTGTTTATTGTAGTGAGTCAAGGTCTCACTGTGTATCCCCACTGGCCTGGAACTTGCTATGTAGACCAAAATAGCCTCAACCATACCCAGTTAATAAACTTTTCTTTTAATTCAAAAAAAAAAAAAAATGGTGCGAGTGACACCTGCCCTTTAAACAAAGGCAAAGGCAAATGGATCTCTGTGAGTCTGAGACCAGCTCAATCTATAACAAGTTCTAGGACAGTCAGGACTACTTAGAAAAAAATCCTGTCTCAAAAAAAGGGATGGGGTAGGCTTCCAGGGTTCTTTGTGAGGCAGAGTCTCCTAGAGACCACTCTGCTCTTCAACTCACTATGTAGCTGAACATAATCTTGAGCTGCTGACACCCTGCCTGTACCCTTCAAGTGCTGGGTTAGTGATGTATGCCATCACACCCAATCCATGAAGTGCTAGGGATCCAAGCCAGGACCACCCGCCTGCTAGGTGAGAACCCTGTCATCTGAGCCACACCCCCTAGCCCAAGTTTGTTCTTTTCTGCAAGACTTCCTCTGTTGGCTGTTCCTTGCATTTGTCTCTGATTTAGGACCTACCTGTGCATTTCTGCAAAACGAAAGCAATTGAGATGTTTCATGCAGCAGGACAGACAGCACAGGGTCCTGGAAAGCTAGCCAAGGTCTCTCCCACTGGAGGACACCTCCAGCTCTGGTGTGGTTGCCACCCCCTCTTTTTTGCCATCTCACTTGTAGCTTGTGTGTGTGCAGCTGTGCACACATGCACACACGCACTGCCGGGGCCTCCCCACCCTGAGAGGGGCCTCCTACTGGACAACACCTTCAGCTCCTTAATTGAAATAGCACCTCTTTTGAACCATGAACATAGGATGTGTCATTTTTTTCATCTTTTACTCTTTTTTAGGTAGTGGGGGTAGGGGGTTCGAGACAGGGTTTCTCTGTGTAGCTCTGACTGTCTTGGAACTCTGTAGACCAGGCTGACCTTGAACGCAGAGATCTGTCTGTCTCCGTTCCCATCCTCCACGACTGGATTAAAGGTGTGGGCCACTGTCTAGCTCTTTTCCCTTTGTGAGACACTCATTACTTGTCGAAGGCTGACCTTGAACCTGTGTCCGTCCCCTCACAGCTGAGATTGCAGCCCTTAGCTCACTTTCTTTCATTTTCCTACTTTATTTTATATTATGAAAAACATATTTATTTATTTGCATAGGTTTTGTTTTAGTACTAGCTGGCTTGGAATTCTCTACATAAAACCAAGCTGGACTCAAACTCACAATCCTCCAGCTTCAGCCTCCTGAGTGCTGGATTATAAATATAAGCCACATCTGGCAAAGATGGCTTTTAGTTATTTCAAATTTAATTCCTTTCATCTCAGTGAGTTTGAATTTATTTCTAAAGGTTTAATTGTTTTTAAATGTTTAACTGTGTTGTGTGTGCGCGTGTGCATGTGTGTTTGTATGTCGAGTGTATATATATGGATGTTTATATGTCATGGAAGGGGCTGGAGAGATGGCTCAGCGGTTAAGAGCAAAGACTGCTCTCTAAGAGGTCCTGAGTTCAAATCCCAGCAACCACACGGTGGCTCACAACCATCTGTAATGGGATCTGATGCCCTCTTCTGGTGTGTCTGAAGAGAGCCATGGAGTACTCATATACATAAAATAAATCAAACCTAAAAAAAGAAAATGACCTTACAAAATAAAAAGATATCATGGAAGTCAGAGGGGTTGGATACCGTTCAAGCTGGGGTTACGGGCAGTTGTGAGCTGCCTGCCATGGCTACTGGGAACCGAACTCCAGTGCTCTGCAAGAGCAGGCGTGCCTTTGAACCACAGAGCCAGTTCTCCAGGCACTGTTTGTTTTTATTTGTTGGGGCTGGACACCCCACACCACACCTGCTTAGCAATTCCTTGTTGATATTGTAAGTAGAATCATCTTCTCTTTTTAAGATTTGTTTTTGTGGGCTGGAGAGATGTCTCAGTGGTTAAGAGCACTGACTGCTCTTCCAGAGGTCCTGAGTTCAACTCCCAGCAACCACATGGTGGCTCACAACCATCTGGAATGGGATCCGATGCCCTCTTCTGGTGTATCTGGAGACAGTGACAGTGGACTCATATACAAAAAATAAATAAATCTTCAAAAAAAGGAAAAAAAAAAGGTTTGTGTTTGTGCATCACACATGTGCGCAGGTGTTCATGGGGGCTGGAAGGCGGCACTGGATCTCTTCGTGCTGGGGGCAATAGGTCTTCCTGAGCTACTGCTGTGGGTGTTAGAGCAGAACTCCAGTCCTCAGGCTCAGGCACAGCACTAAGTGCACTACCCCCTTATATTTGTATTGGTTTTTTGCGACAGAGTTTCTTTGTGTAACAGTCCTAGCTCTCCTAGAATTAGCTCTGTAGACCAGGCTGGCCTCAAACGCAGAGATCTGCCTGCTTCTGCTTCTCCAGTGCCGGGATTAAAGGCGTGGGCCACCACCGCCTGGCCTCTTCAGCCCTTTTTAAAGGGAGAAATCTTTTTATTTTTTAACTATGAACTTGTCTGTGAGTGGTACTGACACACGAATGCAGGTACCTGAGGGAGCTATAAAGACGTCAAAGTCCCCGGAGCTGGACTTCAAGGCAGTCATACGCCATCTAACATGGATGCTGGCATCTGAACCCTGGTCATCCATAAGAGCAGTCAGTGACCTTAACCGCTGAGATGCTGCTTTGTCCCCTGGAATTGTCTTATTTTATGTTTAAATTTCTAAAAATATTATGATGTATGAGCAACAAATATCCCACAGCACAGGTGTAGAGACAGAGGACAACCTCCCAGAATCGATGCTCTCCACCTTTATGTGGATTCCAGGTACTGAACCAAAAGACATATAATGGTAATTAGTTGAACTTTAACTAAAACACACTAGCCCAATCTTCTTCTAGAACCTGCTTCATCTCCAGGAGCCAGCCATCTTGCCTGTCATGCACTGTTCATTTCTAGTGCATAGAAATACAACTAATTTTCACATGTTGATCTTATATTCACATATTAGCTCTAAAAGCACGTAGGTAGAATGTTTGGCGTACTGCATGTATAAGATTATATGTCCTGTGGGAATAGTTTTACTTATTAAATTTGAAAATGTGTATCTGCCAGACAGTGGTGGCACACGCCTTTAATCCCAGCATTCGGAAGGCAGAGGCAGGTGGATTTCTGAGTTCGAGGCCAGCCTGGGCTACAGAGTGAGTTCCAGGACAGCCAGGGATGCACAGAGAAACCCTGTCTCGAAAAAGTGTATCTGTATGCCACAGCACATGTGTGGATCCTTACCTTCCACCCATTTCAAAAAATTATTTTTAATTATGTGCATACTTGCATGGTGTAGGAAAAGTATGTATACAGAGTTGCAGGCACCCCTAGGGACCAGAAGAGGGCATCAGGTCACTCGGAACTTAAGTTGCAGGCATCTATCTGTGAGCCTTTGACATGGGTGCTCAGAATAAAACTCAGATTCTCCCAGAGAGCTGCAAGTGATCTTAACCACAAGTTGTTCCCACAGCCCCTCTGCCTTTTTTATTTTTATTTATTGAGGGGAATGTGTGCATGGGTGCCACCAAACTCATATGGGGGTCAGAGGACAGTTATAGAAGTTGGTTCTCTTCTCCTACCATGTGGGGCCTAGAGATCAAACTCAAGTCATCAGTTGGCTACTAAGGCCCTTCCACCTACTACCCTACCTCATCATACTGGCTGGCCCTCCTTCCACCTTGGTAATGGTCTCTCCTGCTCTCTCTGCAATGCTGCATAAGCCAGGCTATGCCCATGAGTTTCAGACAATTCTCCTGCCTCTGCCTCCTAGTCCGGGAAGACTAGGATTACAAACTGGAGCCACCGCATACTTTTATCCAGGCTCTGGCAACTGAACTCAGATTGTCAGTCTGCATGACAAGTGCCTTTACCAGCTAAGCCAACTTGTTGGTCCTTAGTTCTTTTGGGGAATACTACTATTACCTTTAGCTTATGAAGTAGGCTTCTCTATGAGCTATCTATACATACTGAGCGCATCAGGTACAACATATCCCATAAACAGCCCCCAACATGCTAGTAGACCAAGTATGACCAGAATACCTCTGCGGGAGACACCATTTCCCTCCATCTTTTTTAATTTTCAAAACGACTTGTGCCTGTCTGTGTACGAACCAAGTACAGATGCCTACTGGGACCAGAGACATCAGAGCCTCTGGCACTGGGATTACAAGTAGTTGTGAGCCACCTGACATGGATTCTGGGAATCAAACTCGGGACTTCTGGAAAAGCAGAACATGCTTTGGACTGCTGAGGGATCTCTCCAGTCCCTCTCGTCTCATTACAAGGGCTTTCCACTTCAGATGTGCTGCTTTATTAGGCTCTCCTATCATTACTACTGACTTGGCAATGAGTATCATCTCACAGTTTTGGAACTCTGATCCAGGGATTGGCAAACCAGGCCTTTCACATTTGCTCCCAGATGTTCTGGGCTTGTAGACATGCCACTCTGATCTCAAATTTCTTCTTCCCTCCTCCTAAAGAAACATCCCCATTGAGTTCGGGACCCATGCTGACCCAGGAGGGTACCATATTCAGATCCCTAATTGTGTGTGTGATTCTTGACCTAAGGTCACAGTAGCAGAGACCAGTGAGTCATCCATTATGTGTTAAGGTCCTGGGTTCCTTTTCTAGTACTAATGAACAAGGAACCCTGAGTCTCAGCTGCAGTGGCATACACCTTTAATCACAGCAATCACGAAGCACCAGCGGGCAGATCTCTGTGAGATCCAGCCTAGCCTACATAGCGAGTTCTAGGCCAGTTACACAGTATGTTCTTACTTAGTATGACCCTGTCATAAAGGAGAAAGAGAGAGAAAACAGAAAATATGTATGTCGCCAGGCAGTGACGGCGCACGCCTTTAATCCCAGCACTTAGGAGGCAGAGGCAGGCGGATTTCTGAGTTCAAGGCCAGCCTGGTCTACAGAGTGAGTTCCAGGACAGCCAGGGCTATACAAAGAAACCCTGTCCCAAAGGAAAAAGAAAAAAAGAAAAAAGAAAAAAATATGTATGTCTTAGGGTTTACTTAGCTCTGAACAGATACTATGACCAAGGCAACTCTTATAAGGACAACATTTAATTGGGGCTGGTTACAGGTTCAGAGGTTCAGTCCAGTATCATCAAGGTGGAGCATGGTGGCATCCAGGCAGGCATGGTGCAGGAGAAGTTGAGAGTTCTACATCTTCATCTGAAGACCACTAGGTGAAGACTGACATATATATATAATTTAACAGTGACCATATGAAACTCATTCCAGTGTTTTTATCTAGCCATTTGTATATGTATGGCAGTCTCTCTCTTTATACCTCAGGCCAGCCTTGAAGTCAATGCTCCTCAGTCCCAAGCTCTCCGATTGCAGGCATGCACCACTATACCCTGGCCAAGTAGACCCCTTTTTACAAGTGCATTCAGAATGGAATGGAATGTTTTCCTGAGTTTAGTGGGCATTTCTGTGAGGCTTCTGGAGGTTGGCTAGGGGCAGTGGAGAGAGTGGTGTGGCATGAGAGGGCAAGTGGACACCAGGAGACAAGTCTCAGCTCTGGATCTGTCCGAACCCTCTCTAGGGCTCAGGTGACTCTTCTTAGCTTGGTATACCATCCTGCTGTCCCCCAGAAAGCAGGGAGATGGTTTGGTTTTCCTTTTTAACTAATCAGAGTTACTATGTAGTCCTAGCTGACCTGGAACTCACTATAAAGACCAGGCTAATTTTAACCCAGATGAAGGGAAATGTACGCCGCTAAGCCCAAATGTTGGTTTTATTTTTATTTATTGTGTCTTTATTTATGTATATGACCACTCTTTTGCATATATGCCTTCATGACAGAAGACAGCATCAGACGGAAGAGGGCATCATATCCTGTTATAGATGGTTGTGAGCCACCATGTGGTTGCTGGGAATTGAACTCAGGTCCTCTGGAAGAGCAGCTAGTGCTCTTAACCACCCAGCCATCTCTCCAGCTCTCTTTATTGTGTCTTCGTGAGGGGTACACTGGAGATCACAGGACAATTTACAGGGGTCAATTTCCAGAAGTGAACTCAAGACATTCCAGTTTAGTGGCAAGCCCCGGCACCCAATGAACCATTACTGCTCTTACAAGATGGACCTTGTGATGGTTTGTATATGCTTGGCCCAGGGAGTGGCATTATTAGGAGGTGTGGCCCTGTTGGAGTAGCTGTGTCACTGTGGGCATGGGCTTAACACCCTTATCCTAGCTGCCTGGAAGCCAGTCTTCCACTAGCAGCCTTCAGATGAAGATGTAGAACTCTCAGCTCCTCCTGCACCATGCCTGCCTGGATGCTGCCATGCTCTTTCCTTGAGGATAATGGACTGAACCTCTGAACCTGTAAACCAGCCTCAATTAAATGCTGTCATTTAATTGGTCATAGTGTCTGTTCATAGCAGTAAAACCCTAACTAAGGCAGAGCTCTTTCTTAAAATTGTTATGGCTTGGCCAGGTGGTTGGTGGTCATAGTACATGCCTCTAATCCCAGCTCTAGGAAAGCATAGGCAAGAGCCACCCTGCTCTACAGAATGAGTTCTGGGACAGCCAGAGCTACACAAAGCGACCCTGTCTTGAAAAATAAGAGAAAGAAAGAAAAAAAGAAAGAAAGGAAGGAAGGAAGGAAGGAAGGAAGGAAGGAAAAGTTGTTATGTCTCTTTATTTTACAGCATGGAGGTAAGAGCAACAAAATACAGCCTAGGCTGCTGCTTTTACTCTGGGCACCCCTTACCTCTCCAGCACCTAGGGTTCTGCCTCTTCACCACCACCACCCCTTTAATGACAACTTCAGCCTTTGAGCTAGAGATGGCTCAGTGATCAAGAGTACCTCCTGCTCTTTGAAAGGACCTGAGTTTAGTTCCCAGTACCCACGCTCCTAGAGCTTCCTATCTGGAGTTCCAGCCCCCGGGGACAGGAGGCCCTCTCTGACCTTGGTAGGCACCTCACTTATGTGTATATAGACGGCCACATAAATAAACCACTAAAGATAAAAAACAACCCAAAACAAAAAACTAAGTTTCTTTTGAATAAAACAAACAGCCCAGAAAGGCCTTCCTATAGTTTGGAATCATTTCCAGCACATTCCAATGTTCTGGGGCAGTCAGCTCCATGGCCTAGCCTAGGGAACAAAACAGGGGACTCATGAGAATGGGGTAACCGAAGGTGGTACCCTTAAGAAGTATGACCTACTTCAAGGTTTCTGGAACACCGGGCAGGCACATCCCCAAAGGTGACTGCAGACTGGTCTCTCCCTCTCCTTTTGTTTCTTAGACTTATTATTTTTAATTAAGTGTATATGTGTATGTGCACACCACTACAGCTACTCAGAGGCCAGAGGCATCTGATGCCCAGAAGCTGGAGTCAGAAGGCAGCTGTGAGCTGCCAGATGTGGGTGCTATGAACCCAACTCGGGGCTTCTGGAAGGGCAGTCAGTATTCCTACCTGGAGTGTCTCTCCACTCAAGCTGTCATTTGTGACTCAGTGTTCACAGTGGGATTTCTTACAACCAATTGCCCTACTGAGAGTTTCTCTGCTGACTTGACGGCTCATGTAAACAACTTTCGTGAACTCTAATCTTACTTACCTGGACCCAAAGATGCTACAGCAAAATCTACCCTCTGAAATTCCCTAGTGGGATGTCAGCATGGTCAGGGGGACAAGAGTTTGGCATTAGGAGCCTACAGAGAAGCCACTTTCCCATGTCTTATCTTCTATCATGAAGACGGGCTGAAGGAGAGGGCCGGTATCTGCATCCCTAGAATCCACAAAACAAAACAAACAAAAAACCTGGGTGGGCAGGTGCGAGAACTCATCTGCAGTCCCAGCACATAAGAAGTGGAAAGAAGGGGTCCCTGGGTGAGCTGGGTTCAGTAAGGGACTCCACCTCCACACTTAAGGTGGAAAGCAATGGAGAATGATACCCACTGTCATCTTCTGACTTCCACAGAGGCAAATGGGGTGGGCGTCTCTCCCTCTCTCCCTCCCCCTCTCCAACCAATCAAAAATTAAGTTCAGTAATCAAGACTAGCTGAAGACCCGCCTAGCAGTCTTAGGCTGGTTCTCTTAACTTAGTGCCCATTTTGGAGCCAACCATGGGCTCTTGTCTCTCCTAACCCAGAGAGCACTCACCATCCTGAGTGGGCAGCTTTCAGAGAACTGGACTCTAAAAATAAGTATTTTGCACATTTCTTTTAGCTTCACTCTCTCCATAAAGGCCTCCACAGATGGCTTCTTTACATCATGCTCTCAAATGACTAGCTGATAAATATTCATTCTTATGGAAATTGTATTGAACATATTCCAAACCCTCAGCAGAGTAACACTGGTTTTTATTTTGTCTCTCAGGGGTGGTGCCCTTTGTTCAGGAGCCTTGTCCTAAACGCGTACCCACAAGTGCTTGCAGACACACCTCAGTAACACATTTTTGCTTCTTCATGGCTAATTTGTCCTCACAGGACATCTGGCAGTGTCTACGGATATTCTAGGCTCTCACAACTGGGGCTGAAGAACTATCACTGCTGGGATATGGCAGGTGCAGGCCAGGCATGCTACTGAACATCCGACTAATCTCCAGTTTAGCTACCAGCACCAGAACCATCAGAGCCAGTAAGAGCATCCAGAGCAGGGCCCCTGGGATAAGGCTCAAAGTGGATGTGAGGGACACAGAAAATGCCAAAGGAATCAAGCTGGAGAAAACTCAAGGAAACAGGTTCTATATGAAGACTGGGCTAGACTATTTTAATTAAAGGTCAGCTATTACCATAGCTGAATGTTTTGGCAGTCCTAGGGGTTGAAGCCAGGACCTCAAATAGACTAAGCAAGCATTCAACCATGTTTGTTTGTTTTAAAGAGAGGCCTTTCATCCATCCATCCATTCATTCATTTATGTATTTACTTATTTCTGTGTTGTTTTGCTTTTTGTTTTTCTTCCGAGACAGAACTTCTCTGTGTAACTCTAGCTGTCCTGGAACTCCAAAAATGAGGGCTTTTTATGTAGTCCAGGCTAACTCTGAATTTGCTATGTAGCCCAGGAAAACTTCCAATTGGATCCTCCTGCTTTGGTCACCTCGGTGCTGGCAATCAAATATGTGCAACTGCTGCCTTTTATTTTTCTTCAAAAGGAAGCTCAAGGACAATTTTATTAGTATTTGAAAGAAAAATCCCCAAGCAAGATGTCAGTCTTTGCAGCTGCTTGGAAGAGGGCAATAGGGACATAGTGTAGAAGCCGAATGGGAAGAGGGCAACTTTTGAGAAATGCTCAAAAACGTTTGAGTGATGCTCAAAGCACCAGGGGAAACATGCTTAGAAAACAGAAAAAGAACAGTCTGCTTGTGCAAGCAAAGCAGAACGGGCAGTTCTACAAGCACCTGGACTGAGAGGAGGTGATGATTCTGGGACTTCCATTCCTCCAACCTCTTTGGCATGAATTAAGGTAACAGTAAGATAATTAGCTAGCACGGTTAAAAAAGAGTTTCTTAGTCAGGCCGTGGTGGCACACGCCTTTGGTCCCAGCACTCAGGAGGCAAAGGCGCCGATCCCGGTGAGTTCAAGGCCAGTCTGTTCTACAAAACAAGTTCCAAGACAGCCAGGACCACACAGAGAAACCCTATATTGAAAAAAAACCAAAACTGGCCGGGCAGTGGTGGTGCATGCCTTTAATCCCAGCACTTGGGAGGCAGAGGCAGGCGGATTTCTGAGTTCCAGGCCAGCCTGGTCTACAGAGTGAGTTCCAGGACAGCCAGGGCTGCACAGAGAAATCCTGTCTCGAAAAACCAAAAAAAAAAAAAAAAAAAAAAGAAAAAACCAAAACTATAAAAAACTAACCCACAAAAAACCTTTTGTGTGTTTATGATGAATTTGGTCACATGGATACCATGTTACCTTCACACAGGTTTGGGAATTGAATATAGGCACTTTAAAGTACTGAACCACCCCACAACCCCCATTAGCTACATTTTAATTAAACTTTTAAAAAGAGATGTATTTTACCCTCGGTAGTGCACATCTTTAATCCCAGCACTCAGAGAGGCAGGCAGATCTCTGAATTCAAGGCAGCCTAGTCTACAGAGTGGATAAGCAGGACCACAGAGAGAAACCCTATCTTGAACCCCTCCCCCTTAAAAGAGACTTATTTTACATTACATGTTTTGCTTATATGTATGTAAATGCACCAATACATGCCTGGTGGTCTGAGTTCAAAAAAGGACATAAGGTCTCCCGGAAAAGGAGTTATAGGTATGCGAGCCGCCATGTGGGTGCTGGGAAGCAAACACAGGTCCTCTGCAAGAGGTGTTCTTAGCCCTGAGCCATCTCTCTAGCATCACATTTTAAATTAAGTTTTCTATTTCTGTAATTCTTTTTTTTTTTTTTAAAGGTTTTATTTATATGAGTACACTGTAGCTGTCTTCAGACACCCCAGAAGAGGGCATCAGCTCTCATTACGGATGTTTGTGAGCCACCATGTGGTTGCTGGGATTTGAACTCAGGACCTCTGGAAGAGCAGTCTCTTCCAGAAGTGCTCTTAACCACTCAGTCATCTCTCCAGCCCTTCTGTAATTCTATTTTTTTTTTTTATAATTTCTATTTCTATAATTATCAACTGGCCATGTACACACCCAAGAATAGCCCAAAAACTGGAGATCAGAGGACAATCTTCTGGGGATTCCCAGCATGTACTTCTTTTTATTTTGGATTTTTCGAGACAGGGTTTCTCTGTGTAGCCCTGGCTGTCCTGGAACTCACTGTAGACCAGGCCTCGAACTCAGAAATCCGCCTGCCTCTGCCTCTGCCTCTGCCTCCCAAGTGCTGGGATTAAAGGCGTGTGCCACCACTGCCCGGCCCAGCATGTACTTCTATTTGCTGAACTATCCTTGGCTTTACTAAGGACAGACAGGCTCTCATTAGTAACCTTTGGTGGCCTAGAACTTGCTTGTAGAACAGGGTGGCTTAAAACTGCCTGCGTCTGAGGAAGGTGTGGGCAACTTCCGCTAAGCCACCTGGAAATAACCCAACTCACACACGAATCTTCTAAATTACAGGCACAAAAATTGTTGTAAAACAATTTTACACCAACATCTCCTATCTTCAAGCTGACAGATTAGTCGAGTTTTGAGCAAAACTTTAATATTCCCTTATTCACTTTTTGCTTTGGCATGTGACAGATTAAGTTCCTCTTGGCTCCAAATCTCTTCTCTCCTTCCACCCTTGCCAGAGGTAGTAAATGGCAGAACTCAGTCCTGGCGCCCACACATTTGACTGAAATAGGCACTGGACCTTATATATATATACTCTGACCTCTGTGCCTCATCTATGAGCCAAGAGGGTGCTATTTATGTCAGAGATGCTGTGCAGACTTTTAGATGCTGATGTGGGTAATGTACAGATACACACATATGTTTAGAGCACGAGACCCACTGGCCACACGAGACTACACGCCTGGGTGCACGTCTGTCAGCGACCCCCGTCCTTTTTGTACTAGCACCCCACTCAGCTCTCATGACAGCTCAAGGAAAAGTGACCTCTTTGAAGGACTTTTGGTGGGTATTCCTGAGAGCCTTTCCTGAAAACTAACCCATGAGCAATCCAGCATAGGATCCCAAATCAAAGATACCCCAATTGTTTAATATTAAAACACTTTCTACCTAAGTGTGTATTAAGAACACCAATTTCATAGAAATTAGTGAAAAACACTGAAGAGCAAACAAAGTTCCCCTGAAATCTCCAGACTGCAGACCAAGTAAACAGTATAGAAGCCACTGGCCATTACCAAGTCTGTGTTCATGCTGCTAGACTGTCCACTTTCCTGGGTTAGACTCAGACTGAAAGACTCTGCATTGGAGGTCTGAAGCCCCAAACTCTTAAGGCTGTCTGCCTTGTGCCTTTGCAGCCAATGTCAAGACACAGCCCAGGCCTGCAGAATCAACCTATGCTGCCACTTTTTTTTTTTTTTAAAAAACAAACAAACATTTTGCTATTATTCTGTGTTTGTGTGTTTACTGCATGTGCAGAGGTCAAAAGACAACCTGTGGGGAACACCCACCCATCCCATAGTGTTTTCCACGCACATGCTAGGCAAGTACCCCATCACCCAGCCCTCTAGAACCAACGAAGTGTCAACACAGCAACTTTCACCCTTGCCAGGGTACCTTAAGGTAAGAGACGTTAATGACACAGGGCAGCAGGTGTTCCAAATCTAGACCACAACACCACAACCAAAAGTGTGTTTGTTTAATTTTATTTAAGAATTTTACAAAAACAGAAACAAAATCCAAACAAAAATGAAAAAAACATAACCACAACAAAAACCTAAATACAGAGTACTTTCCATGTGAGGATCAAGCATTTCTACTTGAGGGCAGATGAACCCTGCTCAGTGAAGCTGAGACACTTGTACTGCATGAGACTGAATTTGAAAGTTACATATCAAAAGGATGGCAGGACTGAGTTCTGGACGCTTGGGAGCAGGTTCCCAGGAGAGGCTGAAGGCAGCAACGTGGCATCATGGAAACAGCGTTTCCGATGGACAGTCCTATGCAGCGCAGCAGGACGAAAGGGAACTGAAGAAAGCAGAAGCCACCCGAGAGTTTGCATCTCCTTCAGATGTCTCCAGATACACCATGTCAGATCAAGAAGGAAGCCCAGCATCCACGTATAAAATACCCCTTGCACAAGGAGGTAGAACCTGGCACAAGTTTTATTGCAGAGACATGGTGCACCTCTTCTACCCCTCATGGTTGATGATACAAGTGGTTATTGAAAAGAAGAGTAGTTTGCAAATTCAGTAAAAACTACGAACAAGGTGACAGGTTCAGTGGTGAGGCTGTACTGTGCTATGTTAAAAAGAAAAGAGAAAGGCCTCTGGGTCCCGGATACAAAGTAGAGGCAGGAATGGCTCAAGCTTCTTTACCATCCTCAGTGTCACTGCAACAGCAGCAAGCTCCTACTAGATGCCTGAGTGAGGTCTGGCTGAGATGGCCAGAATCAGAAAAGCCATACTATCTCTCCCCAGGAGACTGGCATGCTGACTCAGCCCTGAGGAAGCCTCCAATGCAAAAAGCAGCCTCCACTCCATCTCCTCTTGCTCTGCACTAAATGGGTGCACATCATAGTTAACTGTTTGCTGTAGGTTTCCTGGCCCAACTGCCCTGTCACATCCCTGTAGATAGTTGGCGGCTGCTGCAGGCCACAGGTTAACTGTATCTCAGGACCAGAGGAAGGGAGTTGGGGTGAGGAGGGAATTTCTGCTGGAGCGATCAATCTGTGACAGACCCTTATTCGTGACTTAGCCAAATGCAGACAATGTTCAAAGTGCCATCAAGTCTACCAAGCTGAATGCTCATTGAAATCTTTCCTGAGAATTAGAGGACTTTGAGGGTGCAAAGGCCTGTGAATAAACCACATTCCTGTGCCTTGGCACCATCTCCACTGCCCTATTGGGCCTTCAGCACCAACAATTCCCCAGAGCTCAGCATCTCTGCTTTAGCTTATCTAGCCAGAAAAGAACCCCCAACACTGAATCTGCCTTACATGCTTGTGGTAGCTTCCACAGTAGGACTGTTGTCATCCCTTGGATGACAACTGTTCTCTAAAGTCTCCTGTCATGCACTAAGCTCATCTCCTGCCCTCCTATAAATATTTTTGACCAACAGTATAAAAAACAGATTACTGATGTTTGTTGTAAAGTAAATCTCTTATCGTCACCTGTGGGGTCAAAGAAATCCAACTTCTCATATCCACTGTTGCGTGCAGCTGCAAGCTACTGTCTATTTGCAAGGTTTTCTCATCAGCAGGAGTGGAGGGACTGGAGCAGGCCTCAATTGACGGCAAAAATGAGTCAGGCTTCTGAGGAGCTGTGTCTGGTTGGCTGAAGATGCTAGAGGAGCTTAAGGGAAGTTCAGGGAGACATTTTCTTTTTTTTTCCTTCCTTTCTTTTTTTCAAATATGAAAGCATCAAGCTCACTATAGGCTCAAGAGAACAAAAATGAGCATGACCAGTCACCTGGTGACAAGATCAGGGGTAGTGCTCAGATGCATCCCAAGACAGCACAGCAGCGTGCATGTGCTGGGGATGTGGGTAACAAGACCCCCATACATCTTTTGAGGCAAAGATGAACGCTTAAACACAAAGCTATTGACTCAGCTAAGAACTTTCCACAGTTTCCTAAGTTAGAAAAAAAAGGTACTAAGATGCCCCAAGTGGGAGTCTACAAAAGAATAAATAGGAGGGAAAGGAAGAGGAGCAAACCCAAGTGAAAGGGGTCCTGATTTACAAGATTTACATTCGCAATGTAGAAGAACTCACACGTCTATACACTCACTATGTACATATGTAAGGACAGAATAGAAGAGGGGACGGGCACTCAGAGAAAACTGCCACCTACTTGCTTCTTTCCCTTACAGGACTCAGTGGATTTAGACGGTTAGCCTTTTGAGGGATTTTCTTGCAAATAATTTGTCTACTCAGCTGCAGCCATGACATGGAATGCTTGGTTCATTTCAGCACTAGAGGCCAAAGTACCTGTGTTGTGTGTGTGTTGTTCACCAGAGTCCATACCCACAGGACAGACTCTTAAACAAACCGTCACAGCAGTTTCTTTTGCCACAGGGATGCCCCAACTAACTAAACATTCAGTGTGTGGATCCTGGCTTAATAGCAGCTTTTCTGAAACTCCATTCCTAGGAAGTGCAAGAGCCCACAAGGGTCCTTCTTTAAGACCAGGATCCCTGGGTAAGGTCTCACAGGATAAGAACCTCTCCACTTGCTTTCAAAAGCGAGTCACAGTGGCCCTTGTGCTAATATGGGAAGAGGACAGAATGAGGCTCCCTCCCGTGATAAAACAGTAAATGGTGGCTCCTCCTACCCCTTCTCTGCTTTCTCAAAAGTTGTTTGAATGACATAGCACAGAAACCAACAAATAAAAAGGCTACAGCCAAAACTGTGGCTCTAAAATGCTTAATTCCTCTGGAGTTGGTAGTTTAGAACTTCTCTCTACATAGACAGAACAAATTACAAGATTTATTGTTGCAACTGAAAAGATTTCTTAAGTGCTGAGCAAGGATAAATAAACGTATGTACACACCTACATCGTCTACAGTGCTTTGGATACAAGTTCTTGCTAGTCTATACACACAGGAAAGGCGATGACACTGAAAGCAGATCTGCAATTGACTAGTAAAGAGAGAAAACTGCTTAACCCGCCTAGCTTTCTCACCAACTTGCATTTACAGAAATACTTTCACTGCTTTTCAGACTGCACCAGTAACAACTATCTGACTGGAACACGCAGAGGGCAAGCCTGCAGCACAGAGGTTGCTAGGAGAGGAACAGGGCCTCCCCCACAAGCACACCTGAGCAGCATGGGACCTAGGAGTGATTTTCAGCACAAACTACTGTAAACTCTGAAAACACTGATGGGACCAACACTCAGGTCTGCTGCTCAGAGCTGCATTGCTCAAGTGGGAGAAGGCATCTCAGAGGCTGGCGGCCTTATGCTGGATAGTTAAGTGAGGCCCTGGGTGCAAGTGTGGCTTTCAGACCTTGCAGGAGACTGAAGCTACTTTACATGACAGTGGGCTGAAAAGACTTGGATTTGGACACTAGAAACTTTTGAATGCTGAAGCTTGCCTTGTGACTTTTGTAGGGGCAGAGTGCAGACAGCACACCCTACCCTTCAAAGAGGTTGGGCACCAATCCCAGGTGTCACACACATACCACAGTGGATGAAGGCTAACCAGCTTTCTGTCTGTTCTGCCACACAACTTGCCTTTTGAAGTCTGCTTTGAAAGGGCTTTGAGATGCCTAGTATCTGTGGTCTTTTCCTTACTGAACAATAAAAATGCTAAGAAACATTCTCTGATGAACAGGACAAAGTCTGCTCCAGGAGCAGGTGTCAGCGTCATCAGGAGTGAGGTGTTCACTAAGCACAGACTAGAGAAATCCTGCAGGTGCTGCTTTGAAAGCACCAGATAAATCAGGACCTGCATAAACAGACATCCACACACAGACAAGGAAGCTGGCACCTTAGGACACAGAATCTTTCTCATCCTCTGCAACTTGTTCTCCAGGAGAAATTAAGTTACGCAGCTCTTCCGCAGGTTTTTACTTTAACATGCCAAAGGAAGCTGAATGGTCCACCACTTCCAAAACAAAAGCTCAGAGGTTAAGTAGAAGAGGACACAATTCTACCCCCAGTGGCCACCTGGATCTAGGCCACAGAGAGGCACAGCTTGACGTTTATGAGGTCACTGCCTGAGATACAGAATGAGGATAAAGGTTGCATCCACTGGGCCAAATGTGCCCAAGAACAGAAACCACTCACCATTTGGTTCTCTGAGGCACTAAGAGTAAAATAGATCCAATGCAATATTACGGTAAACTTAATCCTAGAGACTGGAGAGAATGAGAGCCCCAAGTGCTCCATCAGGTCTCTGACACTAAACACACCTCACCCAACTCTTTTGAGAAGATTAAAAAGCTACAAAGAAAACAATTCAACTTGAAAAACATTCAAAAGTACCATCATTTACCCCTTCCCTAAAATCACCTCAGACTTCAGGAAGGGGCTCCTCCGTCAGACTCTAAGGCTACCTGGAAGGCTAAGGCAACGCCAAGCTGTACAGAGCCCTGCTATCCTATGCCTGGAGTCCCCAGGAAGGGCCTAAACAAGAGTCCACTTCGTTAGTATAATAACTTTTTTTTTATTCAACATCTACAAGATTTTGTTATCTTGTAGTTTTAAACCAGATTTATACAATCTCAATTTTTCAATAGTGCAACCTGTGCAAGCAAAAAAACAAAAACAAAAACAAAAAGTAGAAAAAAATGGGGGAAAGGGAGGTTGAGAGAAAAAAAACCAAAAAGACCAATTGTCCCCTCACTGAATTTTTTTTATAAACATCTATTATAGGCGAAACAAAACTTACCCATGTTATAGATAAGTGTCTATTCACATTTGTACATTACCATTTTAAACAGCTGGAGATAATCCCTACATGTCTTACAGCACATTAAACAATATTCAAGTTACTGGGTAACAACGACAACAACATACAGCAGAAGCCAAGTGTTTTCTCACTGTCTAGTTTACAACTCAAGTACGGTTTCCGGTCTGAATGACAACGCAGATTCAGATAATGAAATAAAAAAAACTGTGTGCAAGACAGAAGCCAATCATACTTCTTCCTAAAACTATGCTTAAGTTAAGGAAACTGTAACTTATGATAAGGCTCATAGCCATTTTTGCAGCACAAATTAGGAATACTATTAACATATTAAAATGAACTTTTTAAAAAGAGTTTTATCACACAAAAATGTACTTACTACTTTAACAAGAAACTTGGGACAGGGAGGAGTAGGAGTGGGCAGGGCTGAGGGTTAGAAGCAACACCCAGGTATCAACACTAGAAATGCAGTACCCAATGCTGTACATCTCCAATGTTTCTCTCCATATATGACTTCTGTGGTAATCTTGATTACACATGCTTTCAAAGACATGCACCATCAACAAAAGCTACAAATGAACCTGAATGCATGGCACGCAACCCTTCACTTCATGCTGTAGGAAACATTGTTTAAGTTGGAAAAGAAACCAATATATATATTCAGTATTTAGAGACTTGAAACACATGCACTGGGGAACTCCCACAGTAATGACAAGGATGTACTGTGTTAACCCTGAGCACTGTAGAAAGGAAAAGTAAAGCCAGTTTGGGAAGTTCCAAGCCTTTTCAATCGTGTGGCCTTGTAGCATTTAACAAACTCACAGACAGACACATCCGAGCACACACACACACCCACCCGCTCTGTTCACCCAAAGTAAAAGCGCACAGGCAGCCCCAAGGAAGCAGGAGAAAAGACACGTATCCCCTCTGCTGTTTGCTGTCAGCTTTGCTGCCTATTTCCAGGTTTGTCCTTAACACCCCACCCCACCCCCAAGTTAACTAGAGAGCACAACTGAAGTTTAAAAAAAAAAAAATAAAAAAATAATTAAAAAACAAACAAACAAAAAAACCAAGAATTCTTTGGAAACTGTCCCTGATTTGTATGCAAGTGGTGTATGCTCTCGGAGCACTCGACACCGCGGAGGCCGCTGCTCTCTACATGTTGCTCAAGTTGGTGATGCTCTGCGGGTGGTGCTGTTGCCACAGCTGTTTTTGTTGGACGGCGAGCTGCTGAGACTGGTCTGAAGTCGACAGGAGATTTACAAGAGGAGACACGCAATTTGCCGGAATGATCAAACCTGTAATTAGCAAAAATCTATGAAGTAGAGTTGTCCAGTAGACAACTTGTCTAGTTGTCCAGTTGTGCATTATACCTTCACAGAGAACTATAAACCAAGTTCCTCCAGAAACCAGATAGGCAGCCAGCATTGGACTCAAGCTGTTCCTAGGAAGTTCACAGACGCCTTGGCATGCACACACACGTACACAGGCACCCACTGTAACAGCATCTCCTGATGAAGGAACCCAGTGTGCAGTACAGCACTTTCCCATTTATACCTATCAGTTTCATAACGCTCAGACATCACCCCTTCTGCCACTCAATAAGATGCAAAAGGACTCTAAGACAGAGGGGTGAAAATGAACATCTGAAGTCAACAGGAACGGTAGGGTGGACATACAGACTGTGAGGACAGTTGGAGGTCTAGCTCCTAGCTACAGGAGCTTCAGTTCTGACCTGTGGGATCTGAACTCAGTATAGCAGCTAAAAGTGCCCTTTTTCTTTTTTTAAAAGCCAGCAGCTAGAAACTCATTTTTATGAAACATTTACAATCACAACCTGAGTTCAAATAAAGTTCACTAACTGGCAAGGAGGCCTATTGGTCTCTCCACTACAGGTTTATCAGCAACAGTGTAGCAACTAGCTACATCTAGAGCTGTAAAATGTCTATAGAGCTGACTACACACTGGTCTGAGCTAGCCTGCTGTCCTAGCTTCTGCAGAACTCAAAGCCTGAAACCACTCAGCCTGGGAAAGGAATAGGTTGTCTCAGACAGGGCAGCGGATAATAAAATAAGCACAAGGAGTTGAGAGCAGCCCCAGAGACATACACAGATAGAGTAATTACTGTCAAATCACAATGTCCACTACAAGTGTCAAGTACAACTGGTTACACCATGGTGCCTGATTGTAATCCCATATCCTTGAAGAGAAGCAGCCAGATAACTTGGATAAATAAGTTTGATGCCCAAAACCAGGCGTGACTGCTCTGAATCTTGTAGAATGAGTAGCATGTTCTGTGCTCACTACTAGAACACGTGAGACAACAAATCTCTGTCGTCAGAAGTGAAAAATAATACTAGGTAGGATGTGACTCTTTCCCCACTACCAAAACAAAAATGAAACTTACCTACAATCCGCTGACCATCTTCGGTCCTTAGCCGTACTATCTGCATTTTCACGTTTGTGCCACTGACAGAGGCCAGAACACCCTCCACTTTTGTCCAGACGCTCAGTACTGAGCCACATAGTACATAGTAAGTGCGGCAGCGAAGACCAATCTCACATACCAATCCTAAGCTTGCTTTTTTGCAATTGCCACGCCTAGAAAACATCAAGGAGGAAAAATATGTATAGAAACATGCCACATACATGAATAATCTGTAAAGCCTAGCCATATTTCAAGAAGAAAATTGTTATTTGACTAGAAAATCCTTTGGGTTTCTTGGGTTATCTTTTCCAAATCTAAGGTGTCATATTACTTCTACAAGTTCAGCTGTGCATGGGGGTGGCCTACTGTACACTGGGTTCCTGGTGTTACTATCTATACACTTTTGACACTTCAATGCCCTGTTTCTTCACCGTGGCAGTACTTGCTGTGAAAACCCCCACCAGCTGATGCTTTATCACTGAACCACTGTGACCTGCTTCAAGTATGACTAGTGGGAAATGCTGGATAGCTGGAGCGAACAAACCGCAGAGAAACATAAACTGAGAAATAAAAGGTCGTAGTACTAATCAAACATTTGCCAATTCATTGACACATATCTGAGTCACCACCAAAGCAACATAAATTTAATACAAGAAAAACAAACCAGGTGTGTAGGTGGCTCTTCCAGAATATGAAACAGCTGCCCAATGACCTAGCTTGATTACTGGAATCTACATAAGGTGGACCTTAACAGAGCTGTCCTGACTTCTCCATGTGTGCCCCAAAACAATATCATCAAAGGATACTCACGCATGTACACACACCGTATGAGATTTTATTTACTTTTATGTATACGGATGTTATGCCTGCATTATGTCAGTGACTCATGTGGGGCATGTCAGTAGAAGGAATAGGGTCCACTAGAGCTAGTGTAAGTTATAGGAAGCCAAGTCACTTAACATAGATGCTAGAAACTGAACCTCAGTTTCCTAAAGGAGCAGAAGGCACTCCTAACCACTGAACCACCATCTCCTCAGCTCCTACCCCACCTTTAGTTTGTTTGAGACAGGGTTTTCCCAGCTGTTCCCAGAACTCACTCTGAAGACCAGGATGTTCTGGAACTCAGAGATCTGTCTGCTGAGGGCTGAAATTAAAGGTGTGCGTCACCATGCCCAGCTCTCCAGCTCCTTTCTTTTTCATTTGTTTTGAGGCCTGGTCTTGTACACTCTGGACTCAGGTTTGAATTTTCCAAGAGTGATGAGGCTATAGACATGAGTCATCAGGCCCAAGCAGTAAGTTTTTGTTTAAAAAAAAAAAAAAAAACCAAAGAGAAAGCAAATCCAAGCATGAACAATCCCAGTACTCAGGAGAATAAGGTAGGAGTGTGTCAAATTCAAGGCCTGAACTACAAAGTTTCATGATGGTTAGCATGGACTAAAAGACGCCAAGACACACAGAGGAAATGAGGAGAATGAGGGAGGGAAAAGGAGTGAGATCCAAGTTGTACCAGAGGGATAGCAATTAAGGCTGTAAGTCAGGGTTGCAATGTAGCCTAGGCTGGATTAGGATGACCTGGAACATCCTAAGCGTGGGATTACAGGCACTGATACCATGGCAAGTCTCCACATATAACTCTGATGAAGTTACCTGTGCCTACCAATAAGCAACTTGTTTATTTATTCACAATTATATATTCATAAAGAATGAAAATGTGTTTAGCTAAGCATTGTGGATTGGGTCTGCTGTTCTTGAACTTGGGAGGTAGAAGCAATAGGATCACAAGAAGACTCAGCACCCTCACCCCCCAAAATAGAAAAAAAAAAAAATCTTAATTACACTTAAAGAAGTAAATGAGGCGAGAAGAAGCACTAACCAGTATGCATGAGTACAGGTGTCAGCAGAGGAGCTGTACTGATCCAGCCAGTGTACCAGGGCATCATCAGAGACTACCTGCAAAGACAAAGGGAAACCGTATTGCAACAGCTGGACGGCAGACCCAGTCACTGACACCAGAGGCAGTCAGCAGCAACACCATCATCACTTCATCAGGAGCCCAGCCCCCATGTGTAGCCGGATTGAATACCACTAAGAAAGGCAGCCAACACCCCTCGTGGGATGAGCTTTGTAGAGAGCTAGTCGAATAGTTACTTCCAAATCAGAGTGCCCAGAAAGTTATGGCAATACTTTTCAGAGGGTACAGAAGTAATGTTGAGAAAAACATTGAAATGAAAACATAAAATTCTGGAAATTTATAGGATAAAAACATGCAGCATACTCATGGCAAATCAAACGCTGGTTGGAAGGACCATCCCTTACTGAACTGTTGCAGGTCCTGGGTACTGAAGATCACATGCTAATTTTGTTTCAACGGGCAGTAACCTTAAAACTGCAACAGCAGTGTATAAAAAAACTTGCTATGTACAAGAATCATCATCCTTCAACCCAGAAACTTTGAAGACATGGTTTCCTATCATGAAGCAAGCACTGATATAGTACAATATATAGGTGAGAAAATACCTTCTTATATTTCTTTTTCAGATCAGCATAAATTTCTAATTTGAGTTGCTTCCCAGTGTTTGGTCGATAAATTAAAAATAGTTTCTTCTTAGGGTTTACTTCTTTAACTAAGATTGCAGTTTTTTTGTTGTTTCTTATCTATTAAAAGAACAACAGAAAACATATATAAAAAATTTAATCATATATAATTAAAAATATTCTATCATAACATCACAGCAGCAAATTCAGTACAAAAAATACACCAGCTAGGTATTTAAATATATAAAACCATGGGTCCATACTTGAGGCTTTAACCTGAGGGGAGGCTACTCTGTTAACTCTGACTAAACTAAGGGTCATTTTGCCTTTGCTTTTTTTTCTTTTGAGACCTCTCACCAAAGCTGGAACTCACTATAGTGTTAGCCTTGAACTCAGAACTTTTCCCCCTTCCTTTCTCCCTCCTCCCCTTTTTTATTGGGACAAGGTTTCTCTGTGTAGTCCTGGCTAGCCTTGAATTCAGAGATGACCTACCTCTGCCTCCCAAGCACTGGAATTAAAGGTGTCAGCCACCACCACCCAGTATAAATTTTTTAATTAATATATCCTTTTTCCTCTTTTGTCTCTTCTCACCTGCCCCCAACTTCCCTCAAATTCATGGCCTCTATTTTGTAAATCGATCTCTCACACACATTCTTTAAAATATAAACACAACCTGCCCAATCAATGTTACTTGTATGTATCTGACTTCAGGGTTGACCACTGCCATTGGCCTGGCTCTTACTGAGAATTTCACATATGTATGAATGTATTTTTGATTACAGTCACCCCATCTTCCAATTTACAACATTCCCCCTCCCAACATCATGCCTTATTTTATACTTATGGATGTTTTATACCCAGTGTCCAGTCAGTGCTAAGCTACTGTGTATGAGTGTGGGACCATCTACAGGAGTAGGCACAACTTCTCAGCTGAGCTGCTTTCCTGCAGCCATCAACTGCCAACAGTTCTGGCAAGGTGTGACTTTGTGACTCCCTTCTCATCCTTAGAAACTGTCAGAATAAGCCTAAGTGTTCACTGAACACTCCTGTTCTTTGTACATGGAATCACAATAGAGAAGCCTCAAAAGCTAAAGGAAAAAAACAAAACTTTTTTTTGAGACAGGGTTTCTCTGTATCCCCCTGCTGTTCTTGAACAAAGATCTACTTGCTTCTGCCTCTGAAGTGCTGGGATCAGAGATGTATTCCACTATTGCCCAACAAGAAATTCTTTAACATACAGACAAAAGCAAATACTTCTACTATTAAACAATAAAAGAAAATTAGAATACTATCAAATTATGAGATAACTACAATATTAAAAAAAGCCAACTATTGGAAAAGGCTGGCCTGGTATGGTAGGCAGTACATGCCTGTAACCTGGAACTCTGGAGGCTGATGTATATATAACGCTAGCCTTGATACACAGTGAGAACCTGAGCTAAGTTGGTAGCTATCAGTTCCATCTAAAGAACAGGAGGGACACATTTAATGTACTCAAGAAAGTGAGCCAGAGGTTGGGCAGTGGTGGCGCACGCCTTTAATCCCAGCACTAGAGAGGCAGAGGCAGGCTTATTTCTGAGTTGGAGGCCAGCCTGGTCTACAGAGTGAGTTCCAGGACAGCCAAACCCCGTCTCGAAGGGGAAAAAAAAAAAAAAAGGAGAATAACATTAAGCCTAACGTGGTTTGCACACTCATACACATAACAACAGATGAATAATTACACATTTTAATGGTAAGGTGAGCCGAGCTGGGCATGATGGTGTGCTGCAGAGTCAGAGTGAACACTGACTGAATTCAAGGCTAGTCTAATTGACAAGAGTTTTCTAGGACAGCCAGGGCTACATTATAAGAGCTATCTCAAAAAGAAGAGATGGGAGGGGAGGGGAGGGGAGGAGAGGAGAGGGGAGGAGAGGAGAGGAAAAACCTGAAGCTATGAAAATAAGTAAGAAACAGAGAAATAACATTCTTGGTAAGGCTCTGAAGAAAATTTAATTCGTACTTGCAATGATAAGTAAAAGCCATCATCTGGTCCAGTCAGCTCTGCCCAAATCTTGGTTGCTTCCTCCCAGGACATTCCCCTCTCCACACTAATCTGTGAAAGACATGTAGAGATTTAAATGGAGCTCATGTATGTGAACACTAGTAAGGAGCATGTACATTTATGTAGACTTACTGTGTATAACTCTACATGGCCAGAGGTTGAATATCCTGGAGTTAGAAATTTCTTGACATCACTCTTCCTCACCTTTTCATCTCCAGAACCCAGATCTTAAGACAGAAACAGAAGTGTGTAAATGGAGAATACTCCAGACCAGGAGCACAGAGTATATGTAGTACGTTTCTCTACTCACCTAGGATTCCCATGTCGTATCTTCCATTCTTCTTGGCATTCTGAACAACTGCAGTAAGTGTGTCTGCAAAATACTGAAACAACGCATTCTGCTGATGTACCTCCATGCCCAGAATTCTGTTTAAGAATTTTCCTATGTTGTTATAGTCTGTAAAGACAAGATTGTAAGAAAAATTGCATGAATTCCCTTGGTAAATTAAAAATTTATTCACCAACTAAGCAAACCTTCAAAGTCTGACTCCCAGGTGGAATTCTCTCCCCAGTTTTTGCAGTGCCAGCCCTGACTGTGGGGCTGCAGGACTGTAACCTGCCACCAGGAAAGCAGAACAAGCTCACCAGACAGTCCAACTTCCTACTTTTCCTTTGAACATAATTTAGCACACAAGGACAGTGGTTCACCAACATCCAGTCTTCTACATTTAACATATGTATGTTTATTTTCCACACGTGGGTAAGTTTTGACTGGAAGAACAGCCGGTGTTCAAAGCTTTTTTAGCCACTTCGCCATTCCTCCAACCCTGTTTACGTTTTAAAGACAGGGTTTCTTTGTTTTCCTGGCTGTCCTGGAACTCACTCTTGTAGACTAGGTTGACCTTGAACTCAAAGATCCACCTCCCTCTGCCTCCTAAATGCTAGGAATAAAACTGTGTTGTGTGTGAGGGTATGTGTACCTGAGTGGAGAACACGGAGCTCAGATCCTCTGTAAGCTCTAACTGCTAAGCCATCGTTGGAGAGCACAAATTCTTCTGCTCTGAAATGCAGTCTCCATCTTGTCTTAACTTCCCCAAGGGTTGGAACTGATTATAACTTTGTCCAACCACACTCAGCTTCTCAACATTAATTTTTTTTTTAAAATTAAAGGCAAGTTTGTTGGGAAGCTGCACATGGGCAAATTCATTGGCCTCAAGGACCAAAGCCATGGAAGTCAACATGGAAAAAAGGGGAGGGGAGAGAAAGAAAGGGGCCCTCGCAGAGAAAAAGAGGGAGAGGGAGAGAGAGGGAGAGAGAAGAGAGGAGGAGAGAGAGGAGGGAGAAGGAAAGAAAGGCAGAGAGAGGCAACTTTAATTTTTTTAAAACAAGATTTATTTTATTCATATGAATACACTGTAGCTATCTTCAGACACACCAGAAGAGGGCATCAGATCCCATTACAGATGTTTGTGAACCACCATGTGGTTGCTGGGAATTGAACTCAGGACCTCTGGAAGAACAAGCAGCCAGTGCTCTTAACCACTGAGCCATTTTAATTTCAAGTTCAACTGCTAAATTGGTCACTCTCAACCCTGGAACTAAAATGCCTGGAGCTTTAGAAAACTACTCATGTCTGAATTGTTTCTGGATTCAGATACTGTCTTTGTTTTTTGTTTGTTTGTTTTTGTTTTTTTGTTGGGTTTTGGTTTTTTTTTGAGACAGTGCTTTTCTGTGTAACAGCCCTGGTGGTCCTGAAACTCCCTCTGTAGACCAGGCTGACCTCAACCTCTCAGAGATCTTCCCGCCTCTGCCTCCCTAGTGATAAGGTAAGCACCACTACACTCAGCTGCAGATACTTTTTAAAAAAACTTAACCATGGGCAACAGGTTTAGCCCATGGGTTCAGCATTTCTTTAAACCTTAACCAGACAGGACAACTTAGCTTACACCTGTAATACAAACATTTGGGAGGCTGAGACAGGACGACTGCTGCAAGTTGGAGAGCAACTTTGGTTACATAGTGAGTTCTAGCATAGACTACACAGTAATAACCTGTCAGAAAACAAAACAAAACAAAGTAAGAAACCCCTGACAAGACTGATCATATCTGTAGTCAGTGCTAGTAATAAAGATTTAGTCCAAGTGCACGCTACTTATCTGTTATGTAAGGGGCTAATGTAGTGAGACTGTCTCAAAAAGTAGAGAATACATGCTGGGCAGTGGTGGCGCACGCCTTTAAGCCCAGCACTCAGGAGGCAGAGGCAGGAAGGACCTTCAGCTGGAAGGATGTTTTTCCAGGAGGAAGGCCAGCTGGGTGCCTTCTCTGCCTCCTGAGCTGGCAGGCTTTCCCCACAGCACCTGCCTCCCAAGTCTTCATTGGTAAAATTGAAAGACTGAGATTTTGTTTAGAAACATAAGATCCTGTTGGAATAATATTTTTTTCTTTTTTCATTTTTTTTTTTTGGTTTTTCGAGACAGGGTTTCTCTGTGTAGCCCTGGCTATCCTGGAACTCACTCTGTAGACCAGGCTGGCCTCAAACTCAGAAATCCGCCTGCCTCTGCCTCCTGAGTGCTGGGATTGAAGGCGTGCGCCACCACTGCCCGGCCAATATTTTTTTCTTAAAAGAGATGGTCCATAATTTGTGAGCACATATCTGTGGGAGATCATGTAATATGGGAAAGGAAGAACATGTAGCTTTCTTCTTCCTCCCAGCTCCAAGTAATCCTTTCCTGCCCTTACCCGCTACATCTATATGGATGCTCATTTTTAACAATTCCTGGGGCTGGAGCGATGGCTCAGCAGTTAAGAGCACCGACTGCTCTTCCTGAGTTCAATTCCCAGCAACCACATGGTGGCTCACAACCATCTGTAATGAGATCTGATGCCCTCTTCTGGTGTGTCTGAAGAGAGCTACAATGTACTTACATATAATAATAAATAAATCTTTAAAACAAACAAACAAAAAACCCAATTCCTATGCATAGAAACAGATGCTAAAAATAAATGAGCAAATAAACAACAAAGCACAAAGGAGGTTTCAAACTGGGCATGGTAGCAGACACTTTTAGTCCCAGTATTCAGGAGGCAGAGGCAGGCAGATCTCTAAATTCAAGGCCAGCCTGCTCTATAAAGTTATTTTTAGGAAGGCTAGAGCTACAAAGAGAAACCCTGTCTCAGGAAAACAAAGCAAACAAAACATAAACAAAAAAGACTAAAGAATGCTTCAAATAGCTCAGTGGAATAGCATCTTACTAGTGTATAGAAGGCTCTGGTTACATCCTAGAACTACCTATAATCCCAGCACTAGCGTGTCTAAGGCAAAAGTATTGCCATGAGACCAATAGGACAAATCTAGCCAAGAGTGTGATTTGTGCTGAGCAGTGGTGGCGCACACCTTTAATCCCAGCACTCAGGAGGCAGAGGCAGGCGGATTTCTGAGTTGGAGGCCAGCCTGGTCTACAGAGTGAGTTCCAGGACAGCCAGGGCTACACAGAGAAACCCTGTCTTGAAAAAACAGAAGGGGGAAAAAAAAAAAAGGCAAGCAAAGTGGAAGGAAAAGAACCAGACTTCCCCAAAGTCATCCATATGAGTTGAGGCGTCTTTAGTGCACAAGAGCATAAAGGTTCCATTAATCCAAGTTACATACACATATAGTATAACATTACCTTTATCAAGAGTCAGAATTCCTGAGCGATCTTCTACATTAATCAAGCCCACTCCTATCAGTCCTTGCCGAACATCTAAAAGAAAACAAAATTATGAAAAATCTTCACAGTCCAAGTAACTCAATGACCTGTTGTTGATCTAGCATGAAGATTTAACATACAAGGGCTGGAGAAATGGCTCAGCAATCAAGAACAGTGGCTGCTCTTCCAAAGGACCAGAAAGGGTTCAATTCAGTACTTCAAGGTCACTCATAACTGCCTGCAATCCAGCTTTAGAGGATCTGAGACCTTCAGACAAACATACATTCAAAAACACCAATGCACATGAAATAAAAATGAACTAACGTATGTATCTTGCTCTATTCCAATAACCTATACTGAACTGGTAACCAAAGTACCCAACAATCTCTATCCAATCCAAAACCCTAACCCACCAACCCTCAGAGTGACTGGTTTCTTTGTTTTCTGGTGGTTTTGGTAGTACTGGACATTGGTTTTGGTAGTACTGGACATAACTCTAGGCTGGTATCATTAAAATTTTCCCTAGCCCTTCATTAAAATGGCACTCAAAAGGTTGAGGCAGAATAGCTTCAAGTTAAAAGTTCAGCATGTGTGAGTTCCAGGTCAACCTGAGTTTAGGTGTCTCTCAAAAAACCAAACTAGAGCTGCCAAGATGGCTCAGTAGCTTGCAGTCAAGCCTCTGACCTCTACATAGGCTATGAACACTGATTACCCAGCCTCAACACACAATTAATTAAAATAAAGAGGAAAAAAAAAACACATTAAAAAAAACCAAAACCTTATCTTTTAAAAAGAACACCGTGTATATTCTAAATCCTTTATCTAGAAGCCCATACACAGAGCTGCAACAATTCTGCACAAGTAGGATAATAGCTGACTACTGATTTACATAAAGATATCATAATGTTTTCATTCACATTTTACCTAGAATTAATGCAAAACACTAAAAAATGGTAAATGTTGCCAACATGCCATAGGAGACCTGATAGACAGACCTCCTTCTGCATCCCAGAGACAGGGACTTGTCAGGTAGCCCCGGCAGTCCTGTAACAAGGTCTGTGGAACTCACATAGATCCATTTGCCTCTGCCTCTGCCCCTGCCTCCCTAGTGCCGGGATTACAGTTGTCCAGCAGCAATCAGTGCTAGACATCTGGTATAGTAGGCACAAAACCATTTTCAATCCTAAGAACTAAAAAGACCAAAAAGACAGAGAGGAATACGTGTGGTCTCCAACAAAGATATACAAATAAGATAACAGGATCAATAAAGATCAACAGGACTCCCATCAGGAATGAATCCTACTGGATTAAAAATAAAAATAAAAAAAATCACATACATGTAAAGATACTGGTGGAAGCTCAGAGCCATTTTCTAGAAACCATCTGTATGCCAGCAAGTGACCAAGCTTCATCAACATGAAACTATTAAAAGCTATGCTGCCCATCATGGTGGTACACACTTATAAATCCCAGCACTAAAGGCAGGGAGGCAGGGAGATTTCAGTGAGAGTTCATGGCCAGCCCGATCTATATTAGGATTTGCAGGCCAGCCAGGGCTACACGAGACCCATCTTAGAAGAAAAAACCAAAACACAAAAACAAAAAACCCTAAGTTACCACCATAATAAAAACAACTGCTCTGTACAAGCACTGTGTATATAAGGCACACACATGGCGCTCCCATTCACATGTAGGCACTCACAAAAACAACAAAAAATACTAAAAGATTATTTCTTTCAATTTTATGAGTATATATGTTTGTCCATATGCATGCATGCACTCTGTGCAGAGATTCCCTCTGGTGCCAGAATAGCAAGTCACATCCTCTAGAAATAGTTACAGAGAATTATAGTTACAGAGAATTATGATCCCAATGTGGGTGCTGAGAACTGAACCCAGGTATTTTACAAAAGCAGCAAATACTCTGAACTGCTGAACCATCTTTTTCTCTCTAGTCCGGGTATTATTATTTTAAAGTAGATTTTTATCTCATTTGTATACATGAGCATAAACACTTTTACATGTGAAGGTCAGACAATTAAATGGCTGTTTCCCTCTTTCCATCATATGGATATTAAGTATAACACACACACTCTCTCTGTACGTCTCTCTGTGTGTCTCTCTCTCAGTCTCTATCTATCTATCTATCTATATCTATATCTATGCAATCTCGACAATGTAAAAAGGGTTGAAAAAGTGAACACTCACCCTGGATTTTTACTAAAGAGTTCTCAAACACCAAAGGAAAAACACATGTTATGAACCACATGATCATCACCCATTTGATTTGTCTTACTGTTACTTGGCTTTTGCTTTAAATTTTTGTTTTGAAGATTAAGTTATTGTTTTGGACTTGTTTCCAGACAGGGTTTCTCTGTGTAGTCCTGGCTGTCCTGGAACTCACTCTTGTAGAACAGGCTGGCCTCCAACTCAGATATCCATTTGTATGCCTCCTGAGTACTGGGATTAAAGGCCCGTGCCACTATGCTAGTCTTTCAAGATTTATTTATTTATATGAGTGTTCTGCCTATATATATGTTTGGCGTCACATGTGTGCAATGTCCATAGAGGCCAGAGGATGGTTACTGATGGTTGTAAGCTACCAACTAGGTGCTGGGACCCAAAACCAGGTCTTCTCCGAGAGCAACCACTGTTCCTAACTGCAGAGCTATGTGTCTATGCCCTGATTTCCTATATTTTTAGACAGGGACTCACTATAGGTCCACCCTGAGGTCATCATATTCTTATCTTACCAAGCTGAGTTCTGTGATTACTGGAATTCACTACTATGCCTAGTTTGATAATGGGAATATGCACATATGCAAGGCATACAGTGTACCAACCAATTATCTTTCTTTCAAGTTATAATCATTTTTAAGTTACCTTTAAAGAATTCTCCAGGGTAGTCTGGAGGTGGTGATACCATAGGAGAATCCAAGTTTACAATGGATTTCATAACAATTTCTAAAGCATTTCTTCCATACTGAGAAAAAAAAAAAAAAAAAGGTATTTTAACCAGGTTCAACATTTGGGTAATTTTTTCAACCAATTAAACACCATAAACTATAATTGTACCAAATATTTAGAAACTATGGACATATGTCTTAGGACTGCCTATTCTGTGACTTTTCAGACAACAGACATTCAATATGTTAATGACTTCTTTTATTTCTAATAACTCATTTTGATGCTTTTACAAATACTCTACGGGTGTTTTCCAACAGGAATAAAAAGTGTGCGTACAGATCTGTGATCTGTCAAATCCTGTCTCACATGAAGATACAGAAGGCAAAGGCAAGTAAGTAGAGTGCTTAGTTCCACATCATTAGAGACACTGAAACATACCTTGTTGTCAAAGTTGAACCTGCTCAGATCTCTAGATTCTGTTGCTCTTCTGTCGCCATGTGTAAGTGCCCCCTGACAAAACACAGAATTCCTGGTCAAACTCATATCAACCCCTCCCAGAAGTCAGCTATCACAAATCATCTGTGATAACGTACCAAACTCAAAACTTACCAAACTCTCAAGTCTCTTAGCAACAATAGATGCAAATCTCTGTTCTCCAGCCAGTTCCGAAATCAAAAAGACATACTCTGGAGCAGTCACTTGGTTTGACCTGTGTGTTCTTCCTATAACAAAAATTTGTATGGTCCAATGATCACGTTCATTAGGTAGAAATAGGCTATTCTGAGACTCTAACTCGTAGCTTTAACACTTAATAGGTAAAGAGACAATGTCTCATGGAATCCAGGGTGCCCTCAAACACACTATAAAGCTTAAGTCAGGCCTTAAACACCTGGTACTTCTGTGTCTCCCAATCAAATGCTGAGAGTACAAGCCTGTACACATCCGCCTGGCCAACAAAATACCCTCAAAAAAGAAACCTAAAGATAACATAACCCTTCCCAGCTCCCTATAACAGCAATTTAAACTCTAATCAGTGGCATAGCCACTCAAGGATCAGAACCTGTCTTAACTGTCCAAATGCTGCCATCATTTAGTTAGCCAGTGTCACTACATAACACTTTGGGTGTCATGTATAGATCACCAGGTCACAGGATCATGCATATGAAAAGGAAGAGTAGCTGTGCAGTGGTGGTGCACGCCTTTAATCCCAGAACTCGGGAGGCAGAGGAAGGTGGATTTCTGAGTTCGAGGCCAACCTGGTCTACAGAGTGAGTTCCAGGACAGCCAGGGTTACACAGAGAAACACTGTCTCAAAAAAAAAAAAAAAAAGAAAAGAAAAAGAAAGAAAAAAGAAAGAAGACAAAACAAAACAAAATACAGAAAAGGAAGAGTAATGTACCCCACGATGATCGTGGAAATAGTGAAATAGTGAAATAGTGGAAATAGTGAAAGAGTGTACAAATCTACAATGAAGATACTTCCAAGTAACCATGTTCTTCTGGAAGGCCAGGACCCCTTTGCAATCCTACCAGAGATCTCAATACCATTTGAAAACTGACAAAAAGGAGGTCATCATTCACTGCACATCACAGTATACAGAGAACACATTTCCAGTATAGAATCTGAGAGTACCATAAGCTCCTGGTATCTCTTACAGATGGACTCCCAGAAACTCTCACCTTTCCACCCAGTGTGATCCAGTGGAGACACTTACCAAATTGCTGAATCGCCCTATCAGCACTCCAGGGTAACTCTAAAGTCATGTGAACTCTTCGCCTTTGATTCTTGGCTCTCCGATCTGCTTGTAATGAAATACCTGAGCTGGCGGCTTCTGAGATAATAGCAATATTCTGTATCAAATTAAAAAAGGAAACAAATATCACCCCTGAGCAAACAAAGAGAACTTTCTTCAGTGGACAGTTATGGCCACCAGTATGTGCTCTGCTCTTTTCATAGTAATAAGAAGCCCTAGTGTCAGCTGGGCATATGTTGTCCAGAGTCAAGATTAGCTGCTCCAGTCTTCCTTACTAAGAATGAACACACAGGCAAGCTGCAGCCAGTGAAGGATAGGCGGGAGACATAATATACAGGAAACAGTTCTGAAGTAGAAGACAAGACCATGTGTCCTGGGGCCTTCCAGGGCTTACACAGCATGCAGGAAGGCCTTACTGTCACCACCAATCCTGACTTAAGCGGGGAAAATGCTAGTGATGCAGCTCACAGTAGAGAGTGCTTACCTAACAAGCACAAGGCCCTCAATTTAAGGGCCAGAACAGGGAGGGTGCAGACATGATTGTGCATAGTGTAATCACAGTATGCAGGAGGCTGAGGCAGGAGGGAAAAATGAGTTCAAAGTCATTCTAGGCTACACAGCAAGGCCCAGACTAAAAAAGACAAAAATCGTGGTGGTCCTGCCTATTCCAGTTGCTGAGGCAGGAGAATCACCTGAAACTAGAAACTGAAGACAGTTTTTTTGGTTTCCACTCACTGTCACAACATGAACAGAGGTGTTCCTCACTGCCTTCCTTTCACAATAGGCTAAAAGTATGAAATCATCAGCCCAAATAACTTCCATCCTAAATGTCCTGGTGGATATCTAATGGCAGCTATGCAAAAATAACTAACACAGAAAGAAGAAAAAGGAAGGGAGGGAATAGAGATTAAAGCAATCACTACCATGACTTAACTATTTTTATACTCAGATTAAGGTATCCCTGTATCTCTCAATCTAATTTTTCAGACAAAGCCTCATATAGTCCAGGCTAGTTTAAAACTCCTGCTCTAATGCAGCCAAGAAGAATGAGCTCCTGCTCCTCTCCCTCCACTTCTAAGGTATACCACCTTAACTGGCTTGTGTATTCAAAAGCGCAAAGGTTCTCATGCACGATACAGAATCCAGACTACATTCACCTTATAGAAACTCAAGTATATAAAATAATCAGTACAATTACTAATACAAAACAGACTATTCGGTGAGCATATAATCAATGCTGTGGGTGTGGAGAATGGAGAACAGATCCTCCTGAAGCTGAAGCTTCTAATGAAAAGCATCTATGGAAAGAATACCTTGTCTCCATCCATGAACCTCTGCTTCTCGGTGATGTTTAGAATCTCCACAGGCACATCAAGTTCAGACCTTGACTCGTACGATATGCTTCCATCATCATTGCTTACCACCCGCCCCTTGCGGCCAGTCATCTGAGAAACACACATCAACAGGGTTTTAAGGAAATTGGCTGGGAGCATGAAACATGGACGATACACGCTGTCACTGGGGACAAAGAAACATTTGCAGCATGAGAAACTGATACATGGTCACAATCACAAAAGACGCACTACAACACAGGAGCCAAGCACAGACCAAACAATCAGACAACAAGGACAGGATTTCTGTAGTCATATCATGAGAAATAAAGCAGAAAAGGCTACTAAAAACATTAATTTCACAGAATTTAAAGTGAAGAAATGAACTGGAGAGATGGTTCAGTGGTTAAGACCACTGGCTGCTCTTCCAGAGTCTATAAGATCAATTCCCAGCAACCACATGTGGCTCACAACCATCTATAACGGGATCTGATATCCTCTTCTGTCATGCAGTCATAGAGGCAAATGGAGCACTCGTATTTGTATATAAACAAATAATAACATAACATAAAATCTTACAAGGTGAAGAAAATGTTATCAAGAGGGAACATAGCATTAACCACCTCTATTTACCTCAGCCACATTTTCAGGACCACCAAGTTCATCAATAAGTTCATCCAGGGTGTTAGGAGGGAGGTCTTCAGCTAATTTTTCTAGTTTATCAAGCAGGTCTTTCTTCATCTGTTGTGCCCTTTCGACAGCATCTTGACTTGTTATAAGGCTGCTGTTACTGTTGCTGTTACTGTTGGCTGATAAAGAGCATTTGTTAATCACTGGTCAAGTTTCAAGACCCGATTTCATCAATAGCACATTTCCAAAGCAGACGTTTCTATGTGTTACCTGGTGCACTGTTGGAAGCAGGTGAGATGATTGGTGCAGAGGAGAAACTAGGCCGCTTTGATCCAAGACCTGATGCTAACAAGGCACTTTGAATGGAATCTGGATCTATACTTTTCTTCTTTTTTTTATCTTTGCTTTTCTTATGGTCTTTCCTAATTAACCACGGATCTAAAAAAAACCAGACAAGTATGTATCAAATAACTTATGAGAACATTATGGAATCTTAAAAGAAGGTAAGTTAATTTTGCTGACTACTTGTAGGAGTGCTGCCACCAGCAGTGCCCAGCACACCCATTCATCCACACACAGAAAGCTACCATTCCATATTCTGAAGTTAAAAACTGCAAGCCCATGGATGGCCTGGCCTTGCAATCCCTTGATCGCAGAAATCAGGAACACTGAGGGGGAAGGATACGATCCAGAGTAGAGCCACATCCCCCAAACTTAATATAAAGAAATGAATGCACAGTTCTACATCATCCAAGGCTACATAGTAAGACCCTCGCCCCACACCAAAAAAAATCTTCTTTTATCTTAGAGTCAAACCTCTAGTAGACAGACAAGCTTTTTCTACATTAAGAAAATATTTGAATCTGCTGGATCACAAATACTAAGAGTGTATGTATATGTATGTATGTGTGTGTGTACACACACACACACACACACACACCCACACACGCTTCACTTATGTTTTTAAAGATTTGTCTAATTTTTTTAATCACAGATATTTGTATGTATCTATATGGAGACTGGCGCCAGGTGTCTTTGGAGGTCAAATGCTCCTGGAGCTGAGGTCAGGAAGTAACAAGCCCCCAGTCCTTGATGCTGGAAAATGAACTCAAGTTCTCTGTAAGGATAGTATAACCACTGAGCCATCTCTCCAGCACCTAGAAAAGGTTCTCTTTCTTGTTTGTCTTTGAGACAGGGTCTCGCTGTGTAACCTTGGCTAGCCTAAACCTCAGAGAGATCCTCCCTCCCGCCTCTGCTTCCCACACAACAGCTTCTGCTCACATGCAAGACTTCAGTGAACTTACCGTCCTCATTGTCTTCACTGGATTCATCTCTGAAGGGATTGAAATCGTCGTCATCACCAGAGCTCATGTTTTTAGAGCTCTCATAGTCGCTTTCTTCATTATCAGAGACATCAGACTCACTTCCACTGTCATCAGAGCTGCTTCCAGTAAGGCCACCAACTTTTCGTGCTTTTTTGGCTTCTCGAGTAATTTCTTCACCTACCCTCAAGCCCCAAACAAGACTCAGCTAGAAATTCATTGTGTATTTTTGCTTTTGTTTGTTTTGAGGGGTATGTGTGTGGGGGAGGGGTAGCCCTGGCTGTCCTAGAACTTGCTTTGTGGACCAGGCTAGCGTCAAACTCAGAGAGATCTACCTGCCTCTGCCTCCTGAATGCTAGGATTAACAGCATGTGCCACAATTGTCCAGCCTAAGTTTAGTGTTTCTAAAGACCTACTGTCATATTTTAGTTTGTGAGTTGCGTCTAGTGAGAAGTGCAGACAGCAAGAGTGTATATGTAAAGAACAAAGCAAATTCACAAGAACCAAGAACTCAGGTATAGTTAGTTACTCAACAAGAAACTAGATGTATACATACATACTCAAAACTGGTGGAAAAGAAAACGAGGAACTGGATCAAACTACATTATATGTATGCATAAAATTCTCAAACCACAAAAATTAATAAAAACTCAAGATTAAGTTCAAATAGAGTCAAAGTCACACTCCCAATTAACTATTAACTAGTTTTGTAAAGAGTAATAGTAATTAGACATAAAATACCTAGAAAAATTAATGTATAGGCCAGGTGTAGTGGCACAGTCTAATCCCAGAACTTGTGAGACAGACAGTCTGCCTCTGTTGAATTCAAAGCTAGCCTAGTCGACAAAGTGAGTGCTAGGCACATTACGATTACATGAGACAATGTCTTGAAAGATAAAGGGGTTGGGGAAAGACATAGACAGATGACATCCTGATATATAAAATCTTATTTCTAAAGGTAAATAAGTGGTTGGTTTGAATTACCTAATATTTAAAAAAACAGACTGCGAATGCTCAAAAGACTCAAATCAAAACTCCAAGAAGTTCTCTAACTAATGGAATGGAGAGAACCTACCTTCTTGTGATATAGCAACATGTCAGCTTCTCTAAGATACTACTGACCATAGGACACCATTACTTCCTGTGTGCCTCAATGTAAGCTACAGTGGCAGTAGCCCACTTACTCACTTCAGGGGCATTACAAATATGGGAACCACTGAAATGGTTCAGCACACGGAGTGCTTGTCATGAAGCCTACAAGGTCAAAAGAGGGGATCAACTCCTGCAAGATGTCCTCTGACCTCCACACCCACAGTGATACATGTGCACCCATGAACAAAAGTAATAAAAACCATTTCAATATAAAGAATGTGTATCTTGTCATATCTGAAATGATTACAAGAGTGTCAGGTCATTAGTCAAACAGGACAGAAAGCACCCAATCACATATTCTAGTTTACAACAATCCAAGCTAATTAACAAACATGAATGAATACAATTCCTAATAATTAATAAGTACACTAACCAAAGCCTCTTAAGCCTTAATCAGCAAGGCAAACATAATTCCTGCAATCCCAGCTGCTTCAAAAACCGAAGCAGGAAGAATGCAAGCACTACCAAGTACTACCAAAAACAATGAGAGAATGGAGCACTGACCAGCCAGTGTTAGAGGACAGCAGCTCTGACAACGAAGAGACTAAGTGAACCTACAACAGTCCTAACCGCCCCTCGAATTTCCTAAGACTCTGACCAACAACAGGAAGAAGATATCAGCCCCTTCCTACCCAGGGAAGGCAGGAACGTCAAACAGCTAACTCTAAACAAAGACCAACAGCACCGTCAGCGCCAACACTTAAAGCACTCACCTTTCCGCTTCTTTATCTTATTTTCTTTACAAGGACTATCTCTTGGTGAACTGTTGTTACTTGGAGCTGTCAAATCGATTCCTAGCAAACTATAAAGTTTCTTCCTGTCTGGAGCAGGGAAGTGCTTTTCAATCAGTGACTGCAATACCCCTCTGTAGGAAAAAAACGGTGAACCTTACTTCATGTGGCATCTGCAAAGTCCTTACTAAATATATTTAATACATTTTCTTCAATCTTAAACAATTTTCATAACTCAGCTCAAGTAAATTTTAAGAGAAGCCTGTCCAATAGCATTATGCAAGACACACACTTATCTCGTATTTTATTGTGCTTACGTTAATCAGTAGGACAGAGACTGAGGAAATGACTCAGTGAGTAACAGCTTGCGGCAACAGTAATAAAGACCAGAGTTCAAATCCCCAACAAATCAACCAAAATGGCATGGTTGCATGTGCCTGTAACCCAAGCATAGGAGGGCGGAGAAACTGATTGTGAGTGCTCACTGGCCAGTCAGTCTAGCTGATATGGCGGGGCTTCAATTTAGAGGCCCTTTCTCAAGAGAGTGAGAGAGCAATAGAAGATACTCAACATGCTGCTGTCTACAATTATGTACACAGGAGCATGCACTACACACGGATGTGCAAACATAAACACACCATTCATACACAAAAAGCTATTAAGAGTAAATGGTTTAAGGAGGGCATAACAGTATTTGCCTGCAGTCACAACTATTGAAGGTGACTTAGGCAGGAAAATGTCTTAAGCCCAGAAATTTAAGACAGGCCTGGGAAATATAGCAAGACCCTTACATTTACATTTGAAGATGTCTTTGAAATTTAGTGTGCTTCACACTACACTAACAACATAAACG
The DNA here is from genome assembly GCA_019843965.1 of Rhynchomys soricoides. Taxonomy (NCBI): domain Eukaryota; kingdom Metazoa; phylum Chordata; class Mammalia; order Rodentia; family Muridae; genus Rhynchomys; species Rhynchomys soricoides. The sequence goes on along the minus strand of JADRCH010000214.1, from coordinate 1,565,911 downwards.
CACTTATATACTGCTCAGGTATCTTAACATGTGAACAGTAAAAGTTTCTTAATGATTCAAAACAGAAAGATATTTCGCAAGCAGTTTTCAGTGACAGGAATTCCCAAGGCTCTTGAACGTGTCCCCCAAAAGGGTACAGGATCATGTTGATTTATTATCACTTAACATTTTCTAAGATTTAAAAAAAAATGTTTAAATTTATTTTATGTGTATGGTTTTGCCTACATGTATGTCTGTTAAACACATGCACGCCCAGCACCCTCAAAATCCAGAAGAGAGTCAGAGTCCTTGGAACTGGAGTTGTAGTTGAGAGCAACCATGTGGGCCGCAGGTCCACTTTAAGAGCAGACAATGAGTGCTCTTAAACTCTGAGCCATCTCTCCAGTCCCCTCAATTAACTATTTTTTTCCTTCAGGATTTTAAGATAGTGACTCACTATGGCCTAGAATGGCCTTGGACTCTCAGGGACCTTCTGCCTCTGACTCCCCAGTGCTAGGAACAAAGGCAGAGTGGTACTACTATGGCTGGTCTTCAATTATCATCTTTAAAGCTTTCTGAAGTTGCAATCAATTTCCACTTTTTCTTTCTTTCTTTTTTTTTTTTTTTTTGGTTTTTCGAGACAGGGTTTCTCTGTGTAGCCCTGGCTGTCCTGGAACTCACTCTGTAGACCAGGCTGGCCTCAAACTCAGAAATCCGCCTGCCTCTGCTTCCCAAGTGCTGGGATTAAAGGCGTGTGCCACCATGGCCCGGCTTAAATTTCCACTTTTCATCTTTGAAAAATTTTATTTTAAAATTTTATTTTAAAAAGAAATTATATGTATGTCTGTATATGGATATGAGGTACATGCTGTGCAGGTGCCCTCAGAGATAAGAAGAGGGTACTGGGGCTGGAGAGATGGCTCATCGGTTAAGAGCACTGACTGCTCTTCTAGAGGTCCTGAGTTCAATTCCCAGCAACCACATGGTGGCTCACAACCATCTGTAGTGGGATCTGATGCCCTCTGCTGGTGTGTCTGAAGACAGCCACAGTGTACTCATATACATAAAATAAATAAAGTAAATCTTTAAAAATAAATATATGGACACAAGGAGACTAGTAATCCATTTTTAAAAAGAAAAAGGAAGAGGAGAAGGAAAAGGAGAAGGAAGAGGAGGAGGAGGAGGAGGAGGAGGCGGCGGCGACTATGATGAAGAGGCTGCTGAGATACCCTGGAGCTAAGAGTTATACACAGGTGTTGGGAACTAAAGTCAGGTCCAATGGGAGAACAATACGGGTTTAAACACTGAGCCATCTTTCCATTCCCCAATGTTGAATGTTTAGTGCAGATTTTATAATATGTCAAAGTAAGTGTCATTCAAAAAAGCAAGGGTGAGAGCTAGAGAGATAGCTCAGCAGTTAAGAGTGTCAGATACTCTTACAAAAGTCCAAATCCCAGCAACCACCTGACGGCTCATAATGAGCCGTAATGAGATCTGATGCCCTCTTATGGGGTGTCTGAAGACAGACAGCTACAGCAAGGGAGCAAGTGGGGCCGGAGCAAGAAGAAAAAGTGTCTAAAGACAACTCACAGTGTACTTACATAGAATACATAAATAAATCGTTTAAAAAAAAAAACAAAACAAAAAACCAAGGGTTATTTTAAACACACAACACTAAATCTGAAGTTAAACCAGTTTCAAGATTTATAAAACAAAATCCAGCTGTTATTCTAAATATTTTATGTAAAGTCACCAAAATGCTAAGCATTTCAGGATCATGAGTTAGCCATCTATTATTTCCCAGAAGACTTATTATAAAGAAGAAAAGAACAGAGACATGAAAACTAGATAAGGACAACTTTTAAAGGAAACACTAAAGGTTTATCTAACTTAATATTCAAAAAGAAATTTAAAGACATTACTTGGCAGTTGAGACAAAATCATTTAGTTCTCCTCCACCCTCTTCCAAGGCCTCTAAAGTTCTGGCTTCTCCTGTAGACTGCAGACCAATTACAACACACTGGAAAACACAAAATAACACAACCATGAGTAATAGACTAACTATGGCTTCTCACCAAGGTACATGCTACATATCTAGGAAAATTTTTTTTTTTAATTTCAAAAAATGACCCAACACATTAAAGTAGTTTGGGCTCCATTTATTTTATGTGAGCTATGTCAAAAAGAGGAGAAACCCAGGCATGCTGGCACTTGCCTTTAGTCCCAGCACCCAGGAGGCAGAGGCAGGCAGATCTCTTGAGTTTCAGGACAGTCAGGGATATGTAAAGACCCTGTCTCCTTCCAATACCCAGAAAGAAAGTCAGAAGAAATACATTATAGAGAACATGACAGATGTCTTTGACCTCATGGAATTCATGCTTAGTGTTTTGTGTGTGTGCGTGTGCATGTGCATGCATGTATGTGTGTGTTTCACTCTCTGTAGCACTGGCTGTCTTTAAACTCTCAATCTCCCTGCCGCTGCCTCCCAAACTTTGAGATAAAAGGTGTTTTTTATCATCACTGGCAAGGCAACCCTTTGTGTTTTAAGCAGATAGATATAATCAACCAAAGCAAGCAAGCTTAGAGTAGAGTAGTACTTAAGTTATTGGCACACATCATTTGTATTTGTTATACTATGCTGAAATTTCTAAACAGTCATCACTGAAGCCCAATTCAAACTTTGATCTAGGGACAGCTGGCCTTGAGCTTGATGAGATCCTCGAGTTTCTATCTCTCATGTGTTAGAAGTATACACACTCATTACCTGGAACTTTTTGTTGTTGTTGTTGTTTGTTTTTTGAGACAGGTTTTCTCTGTGTAGCCCTGACTATCCTGGAACACACTCTGTAGACCAGGCTGGCCTCCAATTCAAGAGATCTGCCTATGTCTGCCTCCCCAGTGCTGGGATTACAGGCATGCAGTACAACTGTCTGGTTTAGAATTAATTTTTAAGGATATCTCAAACTCTTTAATAGAAGGCAAGTTATGGTGGCAAATATCTACAATCCTACTTGTGATGCTAAGGCAGGAAGACTGTCATGAGGAGTTCAGCCTAGACAAGCCACCAAATGCCAAACCAATCTATGTTACTGAACAACATCGACTTACTTAGTAACGTCCATTTAAAAAAGACTACTCCAGAGCTGGGCATAGTGGTCCGGACTTTTAGCCTTTAATCTCAACACTGTGAGTTCGAATCCAGCCTGGTCTTCATTTTGAGTTCCAGGATAACCAGAGGTATGTATACCCTGTCTCAAAAAACCAAACCAACTAACCCAAGAAACAAACAAACGACTATTCTAGCAAAGCAGCAGTATACACATTCATTCCCAGCACACAGGAACCAGAGGCAGGTGTATCTCTGAACTTGTTTGAGGCCAGCTTGGTCTACAGAGTGAATTTTAATAGGGTTACACAGAAAAACCCTGACCCCCACCTCCAAAGACTATTCCAAGTAGAAAACCTTATCCCACAAAGACTAGCTAACCGAGCAGACTACACCAGGTACCCTTCAACTTACCTTCCCATTCTTGATCTCTTCCCGGGCCAGCTGCACCACCCTTTTCACTTTGGATGCTATACATAGGTACTTAAAAAACCTCTGGTGAGCAGACCAGAACTGACCCCACATAGATTTCTTCATTCTCTGTTCAGCGTCAATCAAATCTGCAGCTTGTTGAAACCGCTCTCTGGCGATAACCCACTGAAAACACAGAGACACATTACATCTTCGAATGCCATTAGTGACCCCTTAAGCCAAACATGCTGGTACATGCCTTTAGTTCCATCACTCAGGAGGCATGAGAATCTCTGTAAGTTCAGGCATAGCATAGGAAGTTCCAGACCAGCCACAATGACACAGGGAGATCCCATCTTCACAAAACCTAAGTGACTCCTTCAACCAAAATCATCTACAGTCACTTGGGACAATGCCTGGACAATTTTTAGGATGCTCATAAATGTCTCAAAAAGCACACTACCTAAAGCCATCGTTTTAGGATACAGTTATACTGTAATTGTGAATTTGATTTAAACTATGAATATGAATTACCATAACAAATAAAAACACAGAAAATACAGTCAAATAAGCAACTATGATCATCTGTTGTTTTATAGACTAAAAACATTTTTCTATGTTGAAACTTTTCAATGGATAATACTCATTAAAAACAATTATCAGGCACATTAAATACATTGACAACATTTCTCACCAGCTTGACTGCTTTGTTATACATTTTAACATAGCTTTGAGAAAGGAGGACTTCCTCAATTTTGAAGGTCACTCCAGTAAAGCTCAGCTGTCGTGCAATGTACATTCCTCTAAGCTTCATATCCATAGCAACGATTTCCATGGCACCAACACCTCTGAACAAAATTAAAATACACAGTAACTATCAACATATAAAGCAGGACTTCCACACAGAAACAGTTCTGGCAAGCACAGTGCCACGAGCCTCATTACCTGCGTTCCACAGCTTGGATAAAATCACTGAATTCTCTGAATGGAGTTCCCTCACCCCATATTCCAAGACGGTTCATATAGGCCATGTTGCGTGGTTCAGAAGCACCTAGTAAACATTCAAAAATATTATAGCTGCAAAAATAACATGCAAGTATCTTTCTGATTAAATGAATACTCACCAGTGGCACTGGCATAAACAACTCTGGCTTTTGGCAATTTGTTCTGAAGCTCTAAAACAGCCAAGCCTGTCTTGGTTGGCTTTGAAGAACCAACAGGACATAGGTTTTTTGCTTTGTGACATTCATCAAACACTATCTGTAAGGAAGAGCTGAGGAATATATCACAGGGCAGGAACTATCTATTCAGGAGTGAGGTTTATAGAATAGGAGCCTACTAGGGTCTTAAGATTCCATACTAGATGAAGACCTCTCTGCCTCATCTCTATTCCTTTCCCTTATACTGAAAATTCTGAGCCATTTGCTCAATGTGGTTTTCACTTCAGCTTTGAATTTCTTTCTTAACAGAACGCAGGAAAGGATCCACTGATCCAAGAACTATGCTCTACGGGGGAATTTCAGGAAACCATAAACAACTGGCAACTAAGTTAAAACAGCACTTCAGAACATGGGGTTCTCAGGACAATAGCCAGCTATACTGTAAGTAAATGAGGTGGGAAACACTAAGGGAATGCTGCTTCCTCAGTCTCAAGTGTTCACCCCATCATGGAAATGGGTGGGCATCATGAACCCCAGTGGGGAACAGAGGATGAAGCAAGCCCCCAACACCTGACAACGATTTTCCAGTGTCCTGGGACTGGAATCCCAAGACTGTAATTATTAAACTGATCATCTCCCCAAAACTCAATCCACATGTATCTTTCCATGTCATTAAAACTGAATAGTTTCTACTGAAGGATACCACTCCGTCGAAGTCGTCACCACACCAGTGCAGAAGCTGTTTTAACCTGGTCTTGTATTTACCACCAGACTGGCTTTCACCAATAAGGGACGAATAGGTAGCAAAAATAACACCCTTTTTCACACTCCCATTGTGTTTGGAAGAAATCTTTCCATATTTAAACTAAAAAAAAAAAAAAAAAGAACAAGAAAAAGAAAGAAAAATCAGAAGAATTTAATTAGTATACCTTCCTTGCAGCATATCTACTCAAATTTACGATATTCGACATAATAGGTTCATGACAGACTGAAAATCAATACATATATGACAAGTCATGAAACTTACTCAACAAAGATGCACACATATCACCAAAATACCACCAAGCAACAAACACCTATCAAATCAGCTTCACTACGGAGGTTACAGCACTGGCTCCACATGGGTACCTGCTGTGCACTCATTATACTGCAAACAAAACTCGGACTGGATTGAACAATAGAGGAATATGAGCAAAAGGTTTAGCAAATAGGCCAAGGGGAGGGGTGTGACTCACTGGGGCGGCCCTAGGTTCTATCTCTAGCACCTCCAAACAGAGAATTCTCAATAATGTGCCCACTGGTTACACTGCTCAGAAATAAACATTCCTAGATGTCAGATGCATGTTTTAGGTTTAAACTGCAGTCATTCAAAACATAGCACATTAATTGCAGATCTACTCAACTAAATACAACCTAACCAAAAAGTCATTGACCTAACAGAAGAAAAGCCAGTGAGGACATGGATCTCGACAATGGGCCACATATAAACACATGAAAAACAGATTTATATTCTCTGATTTTCATTATCTAGTGGGGAAATATTTATAGAAAACTTTGTAACCAACAAAAGGCACAGAGTACGTATTACACTTTATGCCAGAAGGCCAGATTTCGTGGCATGTGCCTATAAACCCAGCATTCAGGAGTCAGTGGTAGGTAGATCTCTTGAGTTTGAGGCCAGCCTGGTCTACCTTGTGAGACCCTGTCTCAAAAAATAAAAGGAACAAGATTTACGCCAGGTATGTTTATTTAATCTTAGACTAGGGAGACACTGAGACATGAGACACCAAGATAGCTGTGAGTTAAGAGATCAACAAGGGCTAATATATGTAGTAAGACTACCTTAGAAACAATAGACAGTGCTAGATAAGCATTAGAATTCTAATCATGTAGACACCCATTTTCTTGTTTTCACATTTAACTCCACTGTTAAGACAAATACCGACAGTTCATAAAACAGTTTATAAATCAGAATGGCTCTCTCCTAGGCTCCACGAATGTGCTGACTTGGTGGATGGGTGCACTACTTTTCCACACTGTATGTATACAGGCATAGAAAGCACTCTAGAAACTAAGACTGGAGACCAAGATAACACCACCATTATACCAGGGGCCATGCCCACACTGTCGGCCACACTAACATACCCATGGCTTGGCATGTGTTATGTGGAGCAGCTCACTTAATCCCTGTAACAAACCCAACTCCCCAACTCTCCCTAAAAATCACTCTCCTTATGCATTGATGGATAGCCCCACTGAACAGGGAAGTTTCCATACCTTATTTAACGAATGAACCAAAATGTTTTTTGCTCCAATATCCCTTAAATCTCTTTCAGCATCATATTTTAAGTCATTTGATACACTAAACCTGTCCAAAAAAAAAGGCAGACAAATTAAACTTTAACTCTACTTTTGGATAGAACTAAGGAATAAAGTCAGATCTTGACACTACAAAAAATATGATATGCTAATCAGTCATCCTTGGAACTTACCACAATGCTCTTTTTCTACTCAACAAATAGTTTTCATATATGATCCCTGCTATCGTCCGGCCTTTACCCACACCAGCGCCATCGCCTATTAAGAAGCCAGCACGGTCTCCATTAGGGAGGAATGTCTCATGTTGCTACAAAGGAGATAAATTGGGAAAATGTATGTCACTTTCTCATCAAAGCAGCTACTGATAAGCTGGCCATGCTTTAATAAATAAGCCCCCACCCAATTAAAACTACCACAAAAAAGTGTCATCATTACTCACTCCTTCATACAATTTGGTAGAAGAGTGACCCCTACCATGAATATTCTCTATGTACAGAACTAAACTTTCCTTCTATCATACCATATAAACCCAACAAACTGGTGAGGTGGCTCCCCTACTTCTCTGAACACCTGCCTGACAATATGCCAATTTTCACGTGATACTTAAAACCATGGGGACAGTTGGTTAGTCACAACATTGCTTATCTTACAGAAATGAAGTTGAAACAAAATCTCTTCAAGCATAACTGTTGTACCATTCACGTGGCACATTACCAATAGTACCTGAGCAGCACAGGACTGCCAGTTTAGTTAACTATGCAACAGTATGGGCACTCAAGTCTTTAGGCAGGGAAAAGAGGAAACATATACTTCTGATTCCAAGAAGCACAAGTCTTAGATCTTAGAGAAAAGATAAATGCAGGCTCCACACTGAGATAGTCTCATGTAACATTAGAGGTTATGACTTGTTATTTCTACTAGCAGGCACTCTCCAGATGGCTGCCGTAACTTCTCTTTCCTAATATATAACTTTTTATTTTTGTTTCTTTTTCCCAGCCAAGGTTTCTGTGTAGCCCTGGCTATTCTGGAACTCACTCTGTACACCAGGGTAACCTAGAACTCAAGAGATTTGCCTGCCTCTGCTAGGATTAAAGGCATGTGCCACAACTGCCTGGCTAACACACAACTTTTGAAAAATTCTGTCTCCAAGTTTTTTCGGGCGAGGAAAATTTACCTTTATTAAAACTGTATTTTACAGGGGTTGGAAAGAAGGCTCAGTGGCTAAGAGCACCTGCTGCTCTTCCAGAGTACCTAAAGTTTGATTCCCAGCACAGACAACATCCCCAGTAAATGACAACTGACTGTAATTCTAGCTTGAGGTGGGAGGGATCCAGCTTCTTCCACTGGCCTCTGTCATTTCCTAACATATCTGAAATACACTCAAGAGACACATACATATAAATAAATGAGCCATGCATGTGGTACACACCTTTAATCCCAGTACTGGGAGGAAGAGGCAGCTGAATCTCTTGAGTTTGAGGACAGCCTGTTCTACACAGAGAACAGAGAGTTCCAGAATAGCCAAGGCTGCACGGGGGTGGGGTGGGGTGGTGAGGTGGAAGGAAAATTTGAAACTGCATGTACCAACATAAACCATCAAACTTAATTACCTGGGCCGCATAGGTAACTGCCTCAAGCTGCAATGCGGAGAGCCAGCCATTATCAATGGTCTCTTCAGAGATGGAGGTTTTGTACCAAACATCAGGAGGAGTGACACTGGACAGAGAGCTAGTCTCCACCACTGCATCAGGGTGACGCAGGCCAATTTTTACTGAACAAAGATTTTAAAATGTTTCATTTAAGTCATTCTAGTAACATTTATAGTCCTATTACAAGATAGTACAATATTTGTCTTATGACAGAGAAAACACTAACTACTCACTTGGCACTTCTATATAAAGTTACTAATTGTAACGTACTTCTCAAACTTGACAAAAATTACCTAACTACACAATTTAGAGATTGATGATGACAAGATCTAGTTTAAAAGCAGACCTCCTCAGGAGGCACAGGCAGGCAGTGTTCCATGCCAGACCCCCACACCCAAACATAGCTAGATATGGTACCGCACACCACCAGTCTCATCTACCATGAGAGATAAGGTGGTGGGATCAGTTGAGACCATGAGATGAAGGCCAAACTGAATACAAGAAAATCTGATATCAAAAGGTAAAAAAATCTAGACAATTTTCCCTGTTATTACTCTTAATGTAGCAAAAAAGGTTTAAATTTCTACACAAAAACTAAAAGTTAACTTTCAACCTCATATAATGACCACCAAAAAGTTATTCACATTACACAAAAGGCAAGAAAACAGTATTAACAAAAACCAATGAAATGAAGCCTAGTGGCTCTTGCCGGCAATCCCAGTATAGGATTGACACAGAATCAAAGCAAGATAAGCTTAAAGCAAAGACTATCTCAGTAAAGCAAAAACAAAAGGGTATAGACCCCAGGCAAGGCAGCTCACACCTTTAAGCTCAGCACTCCAAGACCTCAGACAATAGATCTCTGAGTCTGAGGCCAGCCTAGCAAGAGAATTCCGAGCACGCAGAGAACCTGTCTCAAAAAACAAACATCAAAACCCCCAAGAATCAAAGGAAAGTTCCAATGTGCCTATGATCTGGATAAAGTGCAAAAACTAGTGTAAACTAACAATGTATATTTGTTTCTCCATAATTCATCTTAATTTTATAATCAATACTTACATAAGCAAAACTAGCTAGCAACAAAATAAACAAATGCAAGGATTTACTGTCATGGTTTTTATAGAGACTTTAACCTCAAACACGGTTCTAAATTTGTCTAAGAGGGGGAAAACAGAGTAAAATTTCCTAAAGGTATTTTATACACAATTCCATTTAAACCATAACCAGGTATTGTGGGACATGACTGCAATCCCACTCAGCAACTGTGGGGCTGAGGCAAGAGGACTGCCAATAGGAGGCAAGTTTGGACTTCCTAAGAACTTGTTCATATGAAAGAGAGAGAGACAGACAGACAGACAGACTATTCATAGCTCACATCTGTCAAACCCTGAGGCACCTGACATTGTCAGGCACTAACATAGTGGTTTAATATAATTAAGCTCAAGAGGAACTGTCATTTTGGCAAGTCCAGAAGACATACATTTTATTGGCATATACTCTGCATAGGTCTCTGCATGACCCATTTCTTCCTCATCTTCTTCTTCTGGTTCATCTTCCTCTTTAACAACAGGAACTTTCTGTAACACAAAAGAACAATCAATCATAAGGATAGTGACAAAGGCCCAGATGTCTGTGGGACCTTTCCTGCCTGTCCAAAGCAGAACCAATGGCACCTCCGTACCTATTAGTGCTTATGTTTCCTTCTGAATCCCTGTCAAAGTCAATCACTGCTACTCCATAAAACCTACAGAGGCATAGTCATGGTGTCTCTTACTCATATACCAGAGCTCTTAATATACCTTTTCTTCCCTCAGTTTTAAAGCAGTGTGCCACCACATTCTCTCTACATTATACCCTTTGATGTTTCTCATACAATTCCTTAAATATAGATGGTACTAAATATTATGTTTACTGAAAAGGAACTCATGAAGCAAAGTCCTTAGAGACACTCACTGCAGAGACACAGTGCCACTCAGAAATACTATTAAATGAATGCATAGCCACCTGACCCGAGAAACACAGCAATGCCACAGTTAAGGAAAAACTGTAACAACTCATCCAGACCACTGCATGATTTGACAGCTTCTAACCAGTCACTTATTTGAATTCCACCAAGTTATCAAAAGTATGGTTAACACTATGCTGTCATTATTCTTCATCAGGCAGATGAATAAAAAAGGTCAGCCCTGCAGAAACACCACTACCTGTTAAAGATGTAAGTTCAACCCTACTAATAAGGCTTTGTAATTAATTAACCTACTTGCCATCGACAAACTTCCTGAGAACTTTCTCTGCCTTTCTTTTGTCACCCAAAACAGGGCTTCTCCACAGCTGTCCAGGAATTCAGTATGCAGACCAGGCTGGCGTTGAACTCAAGTCTGCCTCTGATGGGATTTTTCTGAAGTAGTAACCAAGGAACTTCCACATTACACAGAAATAGTAATACTACTGTTTAAAACTCACCATAGTGGGGGAAAAACTCCTCATCTTCATGTCATTTACCCATATCCTTGCTACCTCTTTATTAGAAGACTCTTTCTTAACTGCACCATTACTGACATCAGCTGCAAGAAGAAAAGTAGATTACATTTTACACCTCTCAATTTCTTTTCCTCTAGATTAAAAATTCAGCAGTTTATTCATTTTAAAAACAAAAGAGTATCAAAAATCGTGTACTACTAAATTAAGCATAACCATGAAAGCACTCAAATTACTCTAGGTTATTTTGAAGATTTACTTAGTAACTTATATTTATATATATTGTGTACCATATGTATGCAATGCCTGCAGAAGCTAAAATTGGGCATGAGATCCTCTTGGAAGTGGATTTATAGTGACTGTGACCTGCCTGATCTGGGGGCTGAGAATCAAACCCAGGTGCACTCACTCAATCACTGAGCCTCAAAGCTGTACGATTTTATAGAACACTTAAGCAAACCAGTAACTGAAAAGAGAATATGGGCCTGTCTGGATGGAAAATGCTTTTAATCCTAGCACTCAGGAAGCCATGGTAGGCAGATTTGTGAGTCTGAGACCCTTCTGGTTAGCATAGGGATTGCCAGGCCAACCTAAGCTATATAGTGAAATTCTGTCTCAAAAAAAAAAAAAAAAAAGAAAAGAAAGAAAAAAAAATGAACATGAGAAAATTTGAAATTGTAAAAATAAATTTCATAAGCAAGATACATTAGCCTAAGCAAGATACATTAGCCAGAACTACTTAATAATTTAGTACAAAAACCAGCATTACTTTTTTGAGATACCTCTCTGGTTAACTTCAAACAAACAAAATACAAGTGGCTCCCTTAGGCAACACACATATTACAACTGGAACAATACAAAGAAGATTAGCATACTCCTTTGGCAAGATGACACAAAAATTCACAAATTGTTCCTTTTTTTTTTTTTTTTTTTCAACAAAATTCAGATTAACAGTAACACAATAAGCTAGGGAGATGGCTTACTAGCAATGTACTCACTGCCCAAGCTTAAGGGCCCAAGTTTACACGCTAAGAACCTATATAAAGAGCTTGCTGTTGCAGCACACACCTGTACTCTCAGCAAAGAGGAGACAACACGATGCTTGTGATTTGTGAACAAGACAAAGCAGCCATGTTTGTGAGCTCCAGGCTCAGTGAGAAACCCTGGCTCAAACAAGCTAAGGTGCTGAAGAGAGTGCACATGGCAACTTCACACTCTTCTTTTACTTCAGCTCCAAGGAATCTGGTACTGTTTTCCAGCTTCCAGAGACAATGTATACACATGGTGCACAGATACATCCATACACGTAAAAATCTTTTGAAATTAAAAACAACAGTAAGAAAACCACTACACTTAGCCAAGCAAGGTGCTGCATGTCTGTAATTCCTAAAGTCAGGAGCTTGATTTGAGGCAGGGAGGTCAATGAGAGTATACAGTGGCCAGGGCAAGAATGTCACAAAAAATAAAAAATAAAAATAAAAACATAAAAAATCTATACTATAGCTTGAAATAAAGGAACGAGGGGGCTGGAGAAATGGCTGAGCACTGACTGCTCTCCTACAGGTCCTGAGGTCAATTCCCAGCAAGCACATGATGGCTAACAAATCATCTGTAATGGGATCCCCAATCTCTATTCTTGTCTGTCTGAAGACAGTGACAGAGTGTGTATGTGTGTGTGTGTGTGTGTGTGTAAAATAAATCAAAAAAAAAAGAGGAGGAAAGACAAACCACCCATAATTTACTCCTAAAATGTTATCTTAACCACAGTAACTAAGAAATTTGAGTGGTTTATAAAAACTCAACTTGCTCCTAGAGCAGAAGAGTTTGTAAAATGACCAGAATTTCATGTTCATTCATTATTTTTTTTGTTTTTGTTTTGTTTTGTTTTTTAAAAGAAAAATGGCTGGGTGCTGGACTGTAGAGATGGCTCCGAAGTTAGAGTACTGGTCGCTCTTCCAGAGAACCACCCAGTGACAGTTCACACAATCTATAACTCCAGTCCTGGATGATCTGATAACCTCTCCTGGCCTGCACAAGCACTGCACACATGGTACACAGACATACCTTGAAGGCAAACATTTCATGCACATTTTAAAAAAAAAAAGCCAAGTCTCTGAAAATGAAAAAGCTGGAGTCTCGAGCCGGGCAGTGGTGGCACACGCCTTTAATCCCAGTACTTGGAAGGCAGAGGCCAGCCTGGTCTACAGAGTGAGTTCCAGGACAGCCAGGGCTACACAGAGAAACTCTGTCTTGAAAAACAAAACAAAAAACAAAACAACAAAAAGTTGGTTATAGTCTTAACAAGAGGATCCTTGGACACACTGGCTAGCCAGCCTAGCCTACCCTGTCTGATGAGTTACGGTATAGGAGAGTGAGAAACATTCCCCACCAGGAGGTTGGTGGGCACAGATAATCAACACATCACAATGCACCGTTTACTTCTCTTCACAGCACTAGGGCTGTCTCAGAAATACAATATATTCACTACCTGTCTCTCTGCAGTACAGTATGAGCCCCTAGAGGATACTGATTTACAACTTTCTTCCCAACAGGATCTCAAACTCTAGAGGGAAGCTGGTACAACACATCCACCACATTTATTAAGTGAACAACAAAAAGATGTTTCAAAGACTATAATACCCATTATTAAGCCAGGCAGTTGTAGTACACACCTTTAATCCCAGCACTTGGGAGGCAGAGGCAGTTAGAGCTCTGTGAGTTGGAGGGCCAACCTGACCTACACAGTGAGTTCCAGGACAACCATGGTTACACAGAGAAACCATCCTCAAAAACAAACAAAGCGAAAGTTAAGTGTAAAGAATCCAACTCCAGTTCCAGTGGACTGTGATGACCTCTTCTGGCATCCAATGGTAGTTCATACACATACTGCACATAAATACACTCAGGCACACACAAAGAAAAAATAAGTATTAAACAGAACATCCAAAATCACTTGTAAAACACACACAAAAAAGCAAAACTGCTTGGGAAAGACAAAGTTCAAATTGCTGAAAATGGACTTACTAGCTGCAGTTGCAACAGGCTGAGCAATATTGGCAGGTGGCTTCAGTTTCATGAGTTCATTTAAACTATTATTTTTGAGTAAATCCTTTAACTGAACCTGGTCTTTGGAAGGAGTAGGTGGCATGGCATTTCGTACTGCTGGTGCTGAAACTGAAGGGCGTGTGTTTGCAGTGGTCTGGATGAACTTTGTCAAAGTAATGGTTTGCCTGTTCGTTGTTGCAGGTGGTGTTTTAGTCATTACAATTGTAGATCCCAGGGTCGGAAGCTGATTTATTTGATTCAGCACAAACGTTGTAGTGGATGGAGGCTGCTGCTAAAAAAGAAAACATTTCACACACTCAATTTGACTTTAATAGTCTGCATCAATAAACACATCATCAGGCCATTCAGAAATCTAAAACTAGAGGCTAGAGGATGGGCTTAGAAGGGTGAGCAGGCTGTGGCGAAGGCATGAGAAACTTGAATTCCCCAGGATCCAGAATACATTAAGTTGGGCAGTCAAAGCACACCTGTAATCCCAGTGCTCCTATGTGGGAGGCAGAAACAGACCATGTCTCCAACAAAGTTAAAAATGTGAGGATGGGCACTGAAGCCTGTCTTTTGACCATATGCCTGCTGGGGCATGTATAAGCTCAGAGTAAACAAACAATCTAAACTTTATTCTAATCTTGCTTAAGTAATGGTACTTTATTTCTAACTTAATGATTAGCTATAAATTATCAGGTTAAAACATAACGTTCAAGAAAAGGTACAGTAGTAATTTGACATTTTATTCAACCATCAAGGAAACTATAAAGGCAAACTATCCCAAACCAGCTGTGACTTAAAACAACTCTAATAAGCCTAGTAAAAAGAAAAGATTCTGGCGGGCAGTGCACACGTCTTTAATCCCAGCACTTGGGAGGCAGAGGCAGGCAGAGTTGCGAGGCCAGCCTGGTCTACAGAGTGAGTTCGAGGACAGCCATGGCTATACAGAGAAACCCTGTCTCGAAAAACCAAAAGAAAAAAAAAGGTAAGATTGCACAGCCAACACTGCCAACTAGGCAGACAATTCTAAGCAAACTATATAAACCATTGAAGACCCAGATTTTACTGAGACCAATTTAAAAAAAAAAAAAAAAAAAAAAAAGATCTATTGTTGCCAAGTGGTCACAGCACTCCAAAAGCTGAGTCAGGGAGATCTCCAGGGTTGAGGCCAGCCTATTCTACAGAGCAAGTTCCGGGATTGTTAGGGCTATTCAGAGAAACCCTGTCAAACAAAACAAAACAAAAACAAAAACCCAAATCAACCAAACAAAAACAAAAAACCAAGGGAAAACCAAGGTTTTTCTAATGTCATTTCCTTTTCTTTTAATCTGTATGGTCACAGGTCTTGCTAGAGTCACGGGCACATGTCAGCGGCCTAGTATGGATGCTCTACAATACCAACAGTTCTTAACTGCTGAGTTATTTGAGCCCTTTGAGGCCAGGTTTGTGGTTTTAACATTGTATTTCTTTCTTTTCTTTTAAAGATTTATTTTATATATGTGACTACACTGTCACTGTCTTCAGACACACCAGAAGAGGGCATCAGATCCCATTAGAGATGGTTGTGAGCCACCATGTGGTTGCTGGGATTTGAACTCAAGACCTCTGGAAAAGCAGCCAGTGTTCTTAACCGCTGAGCCATCTCTCCAGTCCCTGCATTTCTTTTCTAATTAAAAAGAAAAAAGTGTCTAATTTTCTCCACAAATTGATTTGACTGAAGAGGCAAATGTGTAGAAGTCACAGGACAACATGAGGAGCTCAGTTCTGTCTTACCACATGGCTCCCAGGGGTCAACGGTGGGTCCTGAAGTATGGCAACAGTATCTTTACATCTGACCAACAGAAAGATGACCAGCACCATTCTTTTTCAATGCTGTCTGCTATGATACAGGTTACAGTAAATCTTAGAACCCAAAATCACAAGGATAACCTAGCCAGGTGAATTCCAAATACTATCAACAGTCTCAGACAACCACGCACCACTGGTGTCAGGGAGGAGGTGAAGTGAAAAGAAAATAGAGAGGAGCAAAGAAAAAGCACAGCTGACTACAGAGGCTCGGGACTGTGAGCTACTCCAGGCAAGGAGACGAAGAGTACGTGCTGAGCCCATGGCCAGCTGAACCTACATGAGACCCTATCTCAAAAATAAAGAAAAAAATGGATAAATAGATAAGTAAATAAGTAAGATGCCAATTTGAAACTGCTAATTTGTGGCTTTAAGGCCACTGAGTATTTCTGCATATCACTGATGTAAGTGTTCTTATGGTGCCGGGCTCATCTCAGGACCTACCACCTGCAAGGGAAATATTCTAACACTAAGCTAGAGCCCTTGTCCCCTTACTTAACTCTTTCAGTAAAAATTTCCTAGACTACTACTTACCACTTTTAAACTAACAATAAAAATTGACAAATTTTAACCTGTTCAACCAGTAATTTTAGATCTCTCCGATTCTGTTGATATTGGCTACATTTGAGGTAAAAGAACTGCATGTAAAGCTTAACTAATCACAGAAAAGTTATAACATAACAACAATAGCCAAGGCACTCAACAATGAAAGAAGTGAGGTAACACTTAACATTCATCCTTTATTTCCACTTGAAATTTTTTTTTTAATGATACAGTAGTATCCTCTGCTACTAGGAAGATAGGCTAGCTAGGGCTAAAGATCTTATATTTATATTTTTGCTACCAGTCTAACTATTTTAGAATAATAACAAATAACAAATAATCTCTGTGGCTCTTACCCTCACATTTAGCAGTGCAGGAGTAGACATCATCTCTGGTTCTTGTTTAACAGGAACTGCTGCTTCTGTCTCCAAACCTAGTTCTAATGCACTAAGTGGCACTGACTGCAAAGTAATAAAGAAAAGGGCAGACAGCAATGAAGTCTGTTTCAAGAACAAGAGTTGCATTTATTTTATTAAAAACAGAAAACTTCAGAGCTAGGTTCTACTTCAGCAGTAGAGCACTTGCGTAGCCTGCAAAATCCTTGCTTAGACCCCAGAACCATACACACAAAGTCAAACTTTACAATCAATCAAACGGAAGGCCATGGTAGCACACTCCTTTAATGCCAGTACTCTTTTTTGTTTTGTTTTGTTTGTTTGTTTTTCAAGACAGGGTTTCTCTGTGTAGTCCTGGCTGTCCTTGAACTCATTCTGTAGATTAGGCTAGCCTCGAACTTAGAAATCTACCTGCCTCTGCTGGGATTAAAAGTGTGCAGTGGTGCTTTTAGCAAATATAAAGAGAGAAGTCACAAAAGGTCTGAATAAAGACCAAAGGCAACTGTAAAGGAAATTAATATTCTTCCCATATAAATGCTAAGTAATAGGAAAAGCAATGTCTTGGTGTTGATGCCAATAACACCTATCTCATTAAAAAAAAAAAAGCAAACAGCTTAAAACATTCTCATATTATCTTTAAATATAAAGTTTATTAATAATATACACACATTTTTTTTGTTTGTTTCTTTTTTTGAGACAGGGCTTTTCTGTGTAGCCCTGGCTGTCTTGGAACTTCCTCTGTAGACCAGACTGGCCTGGAATTTGGAGATACATCTGCCTCTGCCTCTCAAGTGCTAGGATTAAAGGTGTGTGCCACCACTACCTAGCAATAATACCTTTTCCTAAAATGTAAATTAAAGAGCTGAGACTGTACTTCAGCAGTAAAGTCCTTGCCTAGCATGCACAAGTCCCTATGTTCAATTACCAACACCACAAACAGGAAAAAATTACTAGTGTTACTAATAAATAACAATGGAAATTGCAAATTAAGAAGAAATTCTGGAAGATCTGAAAAACTGTTACCTGTTGAACTGAAGGGGGAGTGGGGGTGGCAAGCCCAGCATCTCCACCATCAACATCAAAGAGGTCATTCGGACTAATCCCACTCTCGCTCAAGGCAGCAAGCAGTAAATCTTGCCCGGGTTCCACCATCTTTAGAAAAAAGTGAAAAATATTAACTCTTCTAAACACAAGCAATCAAACATTTTCTACCAGAGCTGTTTATTCAGTACTTACGAAGAACCTGCTGCATGTGAGAAAATGAGATAAATGAGATAAAAGAGAAAGTCTTTGACCCTGGAAACCTCACACTAAAAATGAAAGGACACAGAAGCACAATTAAGAGTATACATCCAAAACACCATGAAAACGACCATGCTGGCGCACGCCTTTAATCCGGGCACTTACAAGGAGGCAGGCTTGTATCTGTGAGTCTAAGGCCAGTCTGGTCTACATAGTGAGTTCCAGAACAGCCAGGGCTACAAATAAACACACTATAAGCTCAAAGGAGGCAAAAGTGAACTGTGCACAGCTTCCTAGGTAGATGACAACACTGAGTTCAGGGGAAGAAAAAACCAGAAAGACAAGTGTCTTCTAAATACTACATTCCAGTGAACTAACCAGGGGCCCATAGGTGAGCGGGTTATGATCTATGGCCTCATTCATCCTTCTACAGTGATACAGGCCACTACAGGACTTTCAGATACAAGACAGCTTGGCATATTAGTTTCTGATTTAGAAAGATTACTGACACCAGTTCAAAGGCAAACTGAGAGGAGCTGGAGTAGAGCAGTCACAGGAAGACTTCCACTGCAACAGGCGTTAGAAGTGTTGCAGTGGTGGGGGGTGGCTCAGAGGTTAAGAGCACTGGCTGCTCTTCTACAGGTCTTGAGTTCAATTCCCAGCAACCACATGGTAGCTCACAACCATCTGTAATGGGATCCCTGATGCTCTCTTCTGCTCTATCTGAAGACAGTGACAGTGTTCTCACATACCTAAAATAAATAAATCTTAAACAAAAAAGAAGTGCAGTGGCTGGGAGAAGGAAGACAAATGTGTTCCAAAGTATTTAGCAAAGAAACTCTATAGGATTAAAAATAAAACTCAGGGGCTGGAAAGATGGCTCAAGGGTTAAGAGCACTTGTTGCTCTTCCAGAGAACCCTAGGTTCAATTCCTAACACCCATATCACTGCTCACAACTGTATGTCAATTATAGAGGATCCAACACCGTTCTGGCTTCCTGGAGCAAGGCACCAACATGGTACACCAACACACATGCAAGCAAAACCCATAACCATACATTAATTTTAAGAATTTTAAACATCTCCAATTTAAATTTTTCTAAATTACATGTACATTATTGTGAGTAGTTTTTCCCAGGAAACAAATTTTTGCTATATAAACAATATACCTCAGCTGTGTGATGCAATGATGCATCCATGACAGTCCACAAAGAGGGTTAGCAAAGAGCCAGAGCCACAATCTAATATACAGAAACTCAAGAGAAATCCTCTGCTCTGCCCAAGTCACATCTATCTGTGCATCATTTAGACAGAAGTCCTAACAAACACGAATATCAGCTGGATAACCTAACTGAAACTAAAGGCAGAAGAACCAGGTAGAAAGAAATGGAGGACAGATCAACCAATTTTCTATGAAAATTCCAGAGAAAGGAAAGGAAGTCAGAGACAGAAAACCATCTTGGGTAGAAAGGAGAAAATGTTAAATAAAGTGGGCGTGGGTAATGCCCCAACCTGCAGGAGTCAGACTTTTCACACACCAAAAAGCACCTCAACTCACAGCAATCTGTGCAGCAGGTCATGCACAGATGCACCTCAAAGTTAGAGCTCAAGTTTATGTAGACAAAGTGATCCAAGAGTAGACTCCAGAACAGCACAAATTCCCAAGCTCCTAGCTGTCCTTTCCAGTTAGGAGATAAGAAATTGATACCAAATTTTAGTGTTCTGCCTTGGAATAGATGCTAGACACTCAGACTAAAATGGAAAGAAGGATTCCAGTTTAAGGGGAAGCTGAGGTAAAAGTGAGCTGGAGACCAAGCCAGAATAGCCTGTACAACCATACCCTGGCTCAAAATCAGAGGAAACTAGGGCTGTAGAGACGGCCCTGAAGTTAAGAACTTATTCTCAGCTGGGCAGTGGTGGCTCACACCTTTAATCCCAGCACTCGGGAGGCAGAGGCAGGTGGATTTCTGAGTTTGAGGCCAGCATGGTCTACAGAGTGAGTTCCAGGACAGCCAGGGCGACACAGAGAAACCCTGTCTTGAAAAACAAAAACAAACAAACAAAAACTTGTTCTCAGTACTCACATAGGACTAGGATTAAAGGTCTGGACTACTATACCAAGTGCTTTAAGTGCTTTTTTGGGGGAGGGGGGAAATGGGGGGGAATATAATAGAGCCCTGGCTGTCCTGGACTACACTTTTATAGACCAGGCTGGCCTAGAAGTAACAGAGATCCTGAGTCCTAGGATCAAAGTGCCACTATGCTCTGACCTTCAAATGTTTTCAATAGGTTCTGTGTGTATCAAAAATGAACACAGGCATTAGGCAGTGATGCATGGCTTTAGTCCCAGCACTCAGGAGGCAGAGGCAGGTGGATCTCTAAGTTCGAGGCCATCCTGGTCTATCGAGTAAGTTCCAGGACAGCCAGGGATACAAAGAGAAACCCTGTCTCAAAACTTCCCCTTTCCTCCCAAAAAAAAAAAAGCATAACACAACTTTTACCTGCCAATTTAAGAGGATTTGATGATAAAGCTCAGAGATGATGCCTAGCATACATAAATAAGGCCCACTGAAAACAACAAAATACAAAGGAACAGGTGAGACCCTCTGACCTCACTAGAAATTTAGTATGATTTGAACAGTTGATGTATCTTTCTCATATGGAGGATCAATCTATGGAGCTCTCTAGGCAGTAGGGCACACATTTTTCTAGTCATTCTCTTCTGCAGGAAGCAAGAGAACAAGAGAGAGCACTTACTGCATTTCCTAACCGCATTAAGCAACTCTTATGTATTTAATCATATTCCCATATGAAACAGACTCACAGAACTTCAGTGCTAAATGGAGAAAGCCCT
The DNA here is from genome assembly GCA_019843965.1 of Rhynchomys soricoides. Classification (NCBI taxonomy): domain Eukaryota; kingdom Metazoa; phylum Chordata; class Mammalia; order Rodentia; family Muridae; genus Rhynchomys; species Rhynchomys soricoides. Next base: position 1,544,879 of record JADRCH010000214.1, on the reverse strand, counting down.
TAAAAGTTGCACTGGTCAAGCTCCTAGTTTTATAACAGCTGTTTAATCTCAAGGGGGAAAACATTTCACAGTATAAATCCAAAATACAGTTGCATGTAGGGAACTGACACTGTGTCTACCAAGGAGTTTACACCTCAATTCAAGGGGACATCTGCCAATTCAGCAATCTAACAAGGCCAACAATTAACCCACAGAACTGTCAATTGCAAATGGACATCAAAAAGTTCCACTATTACCAGGGATACACAGAGAAACCCTATCTTGAAAAAACAACAAAACAAAGTTACACTTTTACCAAAATCACATTTTAAAGCATTCATAGAGAGACTGAGATAAGGAGTATGTAGAAGTCACCTACTACTTTGGCAGAGAATCCTGAGAAGCAATGTCACCCAAAAATGCAGAAGGCAGAGCACCCACTAAATGCCAACACTGACCCTTATCAGCATGGACAAGACAGCAGAGACCTAGAGCTCTTCAGGCTTCTGAGCAAATACAAGGACATCATCTGTGAGATGAGGGCACAGGGAAGCAGCTGAGGTACTAGAGTCAGAAACAACAGAACAAAAATACTGTGCACATCACCTACTAGTGCTGTAATACAGTCAAGTAAAAACCAAGACTGTTTCTTCCTCGGCAGACAGTATTAAGAACTTCTAAGACTCCGGGGGGGGGGGGGGGGAATGACACGACCTAGAGTGTATATCTGCAGCTGGTTTTTCCCTGGTTGTCTTTTCTTTTGATAATCTCACTACATGTAACCTAGCTCACCTTGAAGTCACAATCCTCCTGGATAGTCATTACAACTGTGTGCTAGGTCTTAAAGTTTTCTGTTAATAGTCATGCATGGTAAATGCCTTTAATCCTAGCACTTAGCACAGGCTGAGTTCCAGGCTAGCCAAGCATACTGCCTCAAAAAATTTTTTTTTTTAAAAAAACGTGTATATATGTATGATAACGGGGGTAGGGAGCAAGGCATATGAGGAAGTAAAGGACAACTTTTTGAAGTCAGGTGCTACCTTTACAGTGGGATCAATTTCAGATGGTCAGGCTTTTTTCAGCAAGCACATTTAGAAAGCCATTTCCTTAGCCCTTCCCTAACTATTATTTTGACAAACCAGAGAATACAGAAGGATCTCTTTGCTTTTGTATAATTCCCACACCACAGGACTCCCAGAATACAAACTTTTAATGACAGTAATTTATCCAATAATTCATTTTTAAATAGTTCTATAGGGGGCTAGAGGGCTGTGTGATTAAGAGCACTCAGTGCTCTTCCAGAGAACATGGGTTTGGTTCCCAGCACCCACACGGCAGCTCACGACCATCTATAAGTCCAGTTCCAGGGGACCTAACATCTTGCCTTCTAGGGCACCAAGCACGTATATACACACACATGCATACAAACACTGATATACATGAAATAAAACAATAAAAAATTTTATATATTTTAAAAATTAATCCTGGGGGGGGCAGTGAACGAAATATGTGACTAAAAAAGAAATTTAATTTAAAAAATAATTTAAAAACTAGTTCAATAAAATACTAGTGACGTGTCTCAAATCTAAGTTGTGCAGATAATCAGATGTAACGGCAACTGGCAGTCATTTCAAAATGTGCATAGATATTATTTAACAAGTATTTCTGCCTGAAAAAAATAAAAATCCGTTTTTGTTTTTTTGGGTTTTTTTGTTGTTTTTTTCGAGACAGAGTTTCTCTGTGTAGCCCTGGCTATCCTGGAACTCACTCTGTAGACCAGGCTGGCCTTGAACTCAGAATCAGAAATCCATCTGCCTCTACCTCCCAAGTGCTGGGATTAAAGGCGTGCACCACCACTGCCTGGCTTTCCGCTTATTCTTAAATAGCATAGGGCCACCTAGTAGCATAGGCCTAGGACCCTAGCTACTCAAGAGGATGAGATAGATCACAGATTCAAAGCCAGGCTGAACTACAAAGTTCAGGCCAGCCTGCATAATTTAGTAAAAGCCTCTTTCAAAATAAAATTCCAAAACTCATCTTTGGCCTACACCTTTGAATCCCAACATTTTGGAAGCAGAGACAGATCTGAGTTTGAGCTAGCCTGGTCTATCTACAGATTGAATTCAAGGACAGCCAGGACTACAAAAAAGACTCAACATCAGAACAGACTGAAGACCAGCATTCCGTTTAAGAATTTAGAGGAGCCTGCAATCCCAGTGCTTGCAAAGTGGGTAAAGGATAAGACGTCCAAGGTCAGCGTCAACTTTACCTTGGATTTGTGGCTAACCTGAGATATATACGACTCTGAAAATTATAAACAGGGCTGAGAGGGAACAAGGCAGACGCAGGTGGATCTCTTAGAGTTCAAGGCCAGCCTGGTCTACAAAGTAGTTCTTCTAGGAGAGCCAGGCTGTTACAGAGAAACCTGTCTCAAACAAACAAACACATACACAAAAGAGATTCCTTTAACCCCAGCACTTGGGAGGCAGAGGTGAGCATATACATCTCTGAGTTAAAGGCTAGCCTGAGCAACATAATGAGTTCGAGGAAGAGACCCTGTTTCAAACATTAAAAAAATAAAATAAAAAAATGGAGAAGGGAAAGCAAAACCTAAGCTGAGCAATACCACTGTTTTGTTAAATTTTTTGAGGCAGGGTATCATTTATCCCAGGGTGACCTTGAATTACTGATCCTGATCCCAGTGCTAAGATTACAGCCACACACTCTGGCACCTTTAATACTTTTTATGATTAGGTTTTTCTTTTAACCCTCAGCATAACCCAAGAGTATCCTCCTTATCACAAAGCAGGAGCTAAAGCCTAGAGAGGAACAAAGTAACAACTACATAAGCTTGGAGCCCAATACTAAACTTTTCCACAATCCTGCCCTTCTCACCCCAATAAGTGGCCTCCATATCCACAGGAGCCACATTCCAAAGCTCAATGGAGAAGGTGGTATGTGATTCCCATACATGTAAATCCCCAAACTAAGGCTAGCTGGTCTACACAAGGAACTTCAAGGCCAGCCAGAGCTACATGTCTCAAAAAAAAAAAAAAATCAAAAAGTTCCATCAGAAGATAAAATAAAAGTACTGCATGAACATGTAGGCTGTTCACTGCGTAATCAGTGCCAATACCTCCTCACACAGCACGTACACCTGTTAGGCTGTGTGAACAATCTGGAGATGAAGTGAGGAAGGGCCTATATTACATGCAAATGTGACATTATTACATAAGGAATTTAAACTCCTATAGACTTTTGCTATTTTCCTGTGTCTTGAACCAATCCCCTATAGATACTAAAAGACTTTTCCATCTGTGGTTGACAACCTAACAGGGGACTCACTGTCAAAGTAGCTTACAGTATTTTATGGTAGGCATAATTAAATATTTCAGAATAGAACAGAAAACCATTCCAGAACATGCAGGTGGAAAGAACAAACATTTTATGAGACTTTTTTGTGTTTTATTCACTATCATTAGGTCAAGAACATTTTAGAGTAGAATGTAATAAAAACATCTGAAAATAGTTTTCTAATTTGTTATAACCCAACAAGTAAATTTATCTGGTATGTTTTAAACCACCTTATACTCTGAGGACTTCCTGCTCTTCAAGAAACTCTAAATTGCTGGGCAGTGGTGGTACACACCTTTGATCCCAGCACTCGGGAGGCAGAGGCCAGCCTAGTCTACAAAGTGAGTTCTGGGACAGCCAGAGCTACTTAGTGAGATCCTGTCTTGCAAAAAAAACAAAAACAAACAAACATAACAAAACAAAAAAACCACCTTGCAATTACATTCAGTGGAGGGGAGACCTCAGTGCTATGGCTCCCATGTGTGGACGTCCAAGGACAACTTGTGCCCTCTTCCACCATGTGAATCCCAGGTATCAAACTTAAAAAGTAGTCAGACTTAGTAGCAACTGTCTTAACCAGCTATGCCATCTCAGCGGCTTCTTTAGATGAATTTTAACTTTAAGCAAGAAGGCTCAGGGCCTACACTGTACCTCGTGACAGACTATCTGGAAAGGACAGACCTGTGCAATCTTGCCCTTAGCAAGTGACAAGGCTCACCTCAAAGTTCAACTGAAACTACAAAAAGCACCAAAACCACATCTACACACAACTGAGTTGTTTGAAGCATCTCTTTCTAAAGCACAGAAAAGACTGGACATGATAACAATACAGGCCTATAATCTCATCATCAGGGAGGCTCTGACAAGAAGATCTTGAATTGGAGGTCAATCTGGCTACATAGTGAAATTTTTAACAGCCTCAAAAACAACCTCCCACCCCCCCAAAAAGAATCACCAGTCTCCACACTGGCCATTTTTAAGTAGTAACTTCAAAGCACTTAAGACATACAAAAGTGCAAACATAACATTCAAACAAATAAATACAGGCTCTCTTTTTCAACATGTATACAATTAAAACGAAGTTGGATGTAAAATTCTAAAGGAAGTTGCACAGAATGAAGTTAAAATGCACACAGAAGCTAAGAGAAAGAATTCTTCCCTAATTAGAAAATGTCTGGGGAAAAAAAAACTTTAGAAAAATAAAACTTTAGAAATTAACGTTCCTGCTCAACTGAAGTCACCTCTGCAAACGCCATTTCATCCCAGAAATTCTGCATTAATGACTCTTTCCCCAGTGCTTATGAAAATCAACCCTGACTTTGGGGCATAAAGACTGTTTATGGGTAAAACTATATGCAAATACTAGTAAGATCAGGGGCACTCTGGATTTGACAGTTCGATGGACCGTCCAGAAGATTCTTTACAAGCCTTCTTCCACCCTTACTTCTTCAAGTCGGGAGAATATGTATATTTTACTCAACATACACTGCAACAACAATCGACGTTTAAAGGTCAAAGGGGACCTTTTATAACCTTCCCCCAACACGTGTTCAGCACAAACTTCCGGGTGCGCCTACAATTGGCTGCGCTATTCAATGGATAAAAACGATGCTTTCTTGGGTTCTCATTTTATCTCCAGCTCCCCCCACCCCGCAGAATTCTCAACCAGCGACTCCCCCAAACAAAAGCCTCCCACAGTAAACAGCGCAAGCTCATAAAAAGAGCTTTCTATATGGGAGCATCAAGTTAGTGGTCCGCAAACATTAACCAAACAGAGGCACAAAGCCGGAATAGAAAGGGGAGGAGCTGGATGCCGGGGTCAGGAAAGCAACAATCACACGGGTTTGGGCAAATCCGAGGCATCGGAGCAGTGGAGCCCATCCTACGCCACTCCCGGGAAAACACCAGCAGACACAGCTTTGAGGGACTTGGGTGTTCGCTACATCCAACACTGCTAAGGTGAGCAAATGCCCAACCGCCATCGCCCTCTGCACGGACTCAACTCAGAGTCTGAAGATGCACTCACTCACTTCAGGGAAGGCTAAGCCCACCACGGCGAGGCGTAAAGGTGTCCCCCACGTGTCCCACGCACCCCACCCGCCAGGGAGCGAGGTCCAGGAAGGGCGGACCAATGCCTCCCTCCCGCTCCTGGAACCGCGGCGGAACCTAACAGGGTGTCCGCCTCAGTTTCGCCACACGTCCCAGGTCCCTGAGAGGAGAGAAGGCAAGGAAGGCGATCCCTGGTAGAGTCAGCGTGAGCCGGCCTCGGAGCTGCTATCCGGCTCGGGACAGCGGGACTCCGTCAAGGCCGGCGCTGTCTGGCTGAGAATGCCGGAACCAAAGGGGTGGACAGCAGAATGAGACCAAGCAGCGGGCGAGAGAGCCGCGGACAGCAGTGAAGTGGCCACCTCCCCCACAGCCGGCCCCACACGGACCCTGAGGAGCTGTGGTGGGAGTGGGAGGCTGTCCGGGAGGATGAGCGTGAAAGGAGAAAAGGACTGAGGGAAGGACTTACTTTCCCCGCCGGACCCGACGAAAGAATAGCTTCTCCCGGTCCGTGAACGGGTGAGGAGCAGGAGGCGACAGGAGCGGAGGCGGCGGCGGCGGCGGCGGCAGAAGCGGCGTCCGGCTCTGCCTACCTCCCCGCCGCCATCTTGACGCCCCTCCCCCCAACCCCCCGCCCCGCAGGAAGAGGGGGCGGGGCGACGGGTCAGGCGCCGCGCGCAGAGCGCGCGACGCATCTCACGTGACTTGACCATTACCCCCCCCATCCCATCCCCTCTCCGCCCCGCCTCCTTCCTAGATGAAAGAAGCGGATTCCCCCCCCCATTTTGACCGCCCCCTCTGCTTTCGCCACCCAAATCGGACTCCGCCGAGTCCCGCTAGCCTGGTACCAGAGATGGGATCCAAGGGAATTCCGGAACCCAAACGGTCCATTACCGCAGCTCTGGGGTGGGCGAAGGGTGAGGGGGCCGAGTTTCCGAGAAGGGGGAGGGGGCAAGGCAAAGGCGGCCTAGGACAGTCACGTGTCCGGTACTTCCGCCGCCTCTTGCCGAGACCTCGCGAGAATAACGTTTCCCCACCCTTTGTGGTCCGCGGGCTGTCGGGAAGAAGGTCCGCTTCTCTTGGATGCCGCCGGGAGGTCAACCCTTTGAGTGTGCGCGCATGCGCCCTACACCTGCCGTCGTAGTCGGGCTTAGAAGGCCTAAAGCAATTTTCAGATTCTTGGAAATGGGTAGCTACGACCGACCGGAGGAATCCTTGTGGGGGTTTCTGTCACATGACGAGCTGTTATTGTGCATGTCTAAAAAAAAAATAACTAGCATAATCATTGTTTGTAAGTCTCACTTGAGCTTTGTTGAACTTTTTCAATTGACTTGAAAACCTCCTTGAGCCCCTGGGGTGGTCCATGGTCATTATCTCAACTAGAATGGAGCTGGAGGATCTCAGGATTCTGTTTTCTTTACACATGCCTAGACACCTACGCCCACCATTGGTCTCCATTAACAATTGCTGCATACCAAAGCTTCGTTTGCCGCTTCTCCCTTGTTTATTTTCATGTGTTATTATTAAGAGGCCTAACAGAATAAACACATTAACTTCTTCGTCACTCTTTTGTAAAGTCATTCTGAGACTGCTGTTTGACTCTGTTACTTAGGAAATAGACGCGCCTGGACGGTTCCTACTCCCTTTTGGCTGTGCATCTGTTTTGCCCTGTGCTGAAAGTAAACTGAACACAATCGTTTTTGAAGATTGAGGTTGAAGTGTGTAAACACAGCTGGGTGTGGTAGCCCAGGCCTTTATCCCAGCACTCAGGAGGCAGAGGTGGGTCGATCTCCAGGGTTTCGACCAGTATGGTCTACAGAGTGAATTCCAGGACATCGAAAACTACACAGAGAAATCATCTCCAAAAAAAAAGTCTTTCAGACAAAGTATGGCCATGTGTTTGGTATTCAGTTGCTGTGACAGTTTATTTTATCTTACATTTTACAATCCATCCTCGAGGCAGGCCAAGGCAGGAGTCTGGAATCAGGAACTGAATTATAGTGGAGTTCGGTTGCCTCTGGCTGGCTTGCTTGCTTATAATAGAGCCCAGACCCACAGTGGGCTCTCCTACAGTAAGAGCAGTTTAGAAAATTCCCCACAAATTGTTCTCATAGGTCAGGTTATTGGAGTCAGTTCCTCAATTGAGATTGCCTTTTTCTCAAGTCTATCTAGATTTAATCAAGTTAACAAAAATCATAACAGCAGGAGAGTAAATATAGCAATAATAGTTATTCTGACTTACTATGCATACATTTGTATTACAGTTGTAGGCTACTTTTTATATTTTGAGACTAGGGTTTCTCTGTAGTTCTGGCTGTCTTGAAACTTACCCTGTAGACCAAACTGGCCTTGAAACTAGAGATCCACCTCTCTGCCTCCCAATTCTGGGATTAAAGGCGTGTACCACCACACCTAGATAAGATTTATTATTTTTAATTATGTTTATTGAGGGAGAAGTAATGTTCACACAATTGCAGGTTCCCTCAGAGGCCAGAACTGGAGCTAGAGTCACAGGTACACTAGGAGCTGAACCCAGGACCTCTTGAAAGACAGTACATGAATCTAGCCACTGAGCCGGCTCTCTAGTACCCCCCTTTTTTTCTTTTTGAGACAAGTTCTCACTAGGTTTGAAATGTTATTGTTGAAGTCACTCTATCCTAGGCTGGCCTCAAACTTGCAACTGTCCTGCCTCAGCCTGCCAAGTCACACTCTTTTTTATTTAAAGACAAGGTTTCAGTTACTTGCCCATTCTAACATTGAACTCAAGTTCAGGTGGGCCTTGAACTTGGAATCCTTGTACTCCATCAACTTAAGTAGTTCCAATGAGTAACAACCAAATCTGTCTTTGTACTTCTTCAGGTCAGTTCTTTAGGTTGTGCTTAAATGAGAATGTGTGCCTGACTTCTTTCATTTCAACTAATGCCTATCCAGTTCTTCCCATGTTGCTTCAAATGACATAAGTGCAATCCTTTTAGGCTGAATAGTGTATATAATATATATATATATTTACATATATAATTGTATATATACTATATATGCATATTATATATATATAAATATATATATATGGTCTAATATAGCCTTTATTGGACTAAAACACTCCATGCAGCCGTGAATTGAACTCTTTTTATTTTTTTTTTTTTTTTATGGTTTTTTGAAACAGGGTTTCTCTGTATAGCCCTGGCTGTCCTGGAACTCACTCTGTAGACAAAGGTGGCTTCAAACTCAAGAGATCCCCCTGCATCTTCCTTGGAAGTGCTGGGTTTAAAAGGACTGTGACACAATAACAGGCTGTAATCTTTTTCTTTCTTTCTTTCTTTGTTTTTTTTTTTTTTTTGTCTTTTCTATATAATACTCTCAAATTAGGGTGATGGCATTTCCTTATACTTCGACTTTGTATTTCCTGTGCAATGTAATTAAGCTGTTTGGTTTGTTTGTTTGTTTTTTCACATATTTGTTGGCCTTAAGCTGGCAGAGATCCACCTGTCTCAACCACTTGAGTTAAAGGCCTGGCCACCACACAGCTTGTTTCTGTATTTTTTTTTTCATTTTTAAAGTATATCTATTCAGAGCAGGAGTGGTGGCAGATATCTTTAATCTCGGTACTTGGGAAGCTCTGGAGGCAGGTATATTGTTGAGAGTTTGAGGCCAGCATTGTCTACATATAGAGTTCCCAGCCAGGAAGGTTGTATAGTGAGACCCTGCTTACAACAATCAACTGTACAAAAAACAAACAAACAAAAACCTATTAAGCTTTTTTTGCACATTTTAAATCTGATTCTATTATGTAAATTTGCTAATATAGTTTAAACTTCTAATGTATTCTGTCTTTTTTTTTTTTGGTTTTTCAAGACAGGGTTTCTCTGTGTAGCCCTGGCTGTCCTGGAACTCACTCTGTAGACCAGGCTGGCCTCGAACTCAGAAATTCGCCTGCCTCTGCCTCCTGAGTGCTGGGATTAAAGGCGTGCGCCACCGCATGCACCACCACTGCCCGGCTATATTCCGGATCTTAATCCCTTATTGGATAAATATTTTGCAGATTTTCCCTCCTTGAGTAGCGATCTCTTCATTCTGTTGATTGTTTATTTGGCTATATGGAAGCTTTCTAATTAAACAGAATCCAATTTGCCAATTTCTCGGTGACTTATATTTTGAACTCTTTTCCAAAAAGTGGTTTCCTAAATGAATGTCCTGAATATTCCATTTTTTTCTAACGGTTTTATAGTTTGTTGTCTTACATTTAATTCTTTGATCGGTTATGGAGATTTTTATCTATAGTAAGAGATAAATGGTTCCTCACACATATTTAGAAAAAAAACCCTATAAACATAAAAGACGAGGACAGGGGCTAGAGAGATGGCTCAGAGGTTAGGAGCACTGTCTGTTTTTCCAGAGGTCCTGAGTTCAATTCCCACAACCACATGGTGGCTCACAACCATCTGTAATGAGATCTGATGTCCTCTTCTGGGGTGTCTGAAGACAGCTACAGTATAGTCACATACATAACTTTTTAAAAAATTTAAAAAAAAAAGTCAAGGGCAATGGGATGGTCAGCTGGGAAAGCCACAGTCAGATAAGCCTTGGTTTGACCCCAGAACTTGCAAGAAAGAGAGAAGCAACTCCAGCAAGTTGTCCTCTGACTTCCACATACATGTCCTGGCACATGTACATCCACGTGGACACACACATAGCAATGAAGAAATTAATACGTGTAAAGGAGGGAAGACAGGGCTGGAAAGCTGGGCAGTGGAGTCAAATGCCTTGATCCCAGCATTCTGGAGGCAGAGGCAGGCAGGTCTCTGAGTTCAAGGCCAGCCTGTTGTACAGAGTGAGGTCTAGGACAGCCAGAGCCATACGGAGAAACTCTTGTCTGGGGGTTTGGGGGAGAGGCAGAAGGGAGATGAGACTCATTTTGGAATGCTTACCTAGCGTTTGAAAAGCCCCGGGTTCAATCCATAGCACCATACAAAACTGGGCACTCAGTACATACCTGTGATCCAAGCTTTGGAAAGGGAAAGGAAGATCAGTAGATTAAGATTATCATCTACTCCATAGCGAGTTCAAGACCAGCCTGGGCCAAATGGGACCTTGTCTCAAAGTTGTTTTGTTGTTATTGTTTGTCTTAATAAGACACAGTCAGTAACATAACCAACCTGATAATCTGAGTTCCATCCCTACAACCCACATGGTGAAAGGAGAGAACCAACTCCCACAGGCCCTCTGACCTCCACAGACACATGCCACGGAAGGCAGAGGCTTATACTAACACCCAAAATAAATGGTAAAGAAAAAAAATTAAGATTTCTTTGTTGTAACTGGGTCTCTCTACATAACTCTGGCTGTTCTAGAACTCTCTAATGTAGACCAGGGTGGCTTGGAACTCACAGAGATCCCTCTACCTCTGCCAAATGCAGGGATTAAAGGCATATGCTACCATACCCAGCCTTGAGATTTATTTTTACTTTGGGTGTATGAGTGTTTACCTCCAAGTACATGCATGCAGTGCCTTTGGAGGCCAAGAGCGCATGGGATCCCACAGAACCAGAGTTATGGATGGTCATGAGCTGCCATGCGGGTGCTGGGCTAAGCCATCTCCTGAGACCCTATTACATTCTTTGTTTTAATACAAACAACAATTTTTATAAGACACAAACAATATAAATATATTTCCATTGCTATTCACTAGGTAGCTTAAGCTGTAGTGCACGAGGAAGATAGGAATCAGTCATGCAGTGCAGGCAGATAGCTTTCTGAAAGGAGCTGTAGTGTATGCCTGTCACCCCAGCACTAAGGATCAAGTTTAAGGTCAGCCTGAGTGACAGAGTGGGATCCTATGTCAAAAAACAAGGAGGAAAGGAGAAAGAGAGAGAGAGAAACAAAGAAACAAAGGCAGATAGATGGGTGCAGACCAGCAAGAAAAATATCCAAGGAACTCTGTCTGACATGTCAGTGACTTTGGAGAATGCTGTCCCCCAGGGATAATCACCTTCACCAGGGCAGCTGTGACTATCAAAACAGACATCATCCAGCCCGTTGGTTCCTGACATTCCAGCTGTTCCTTCCTACAACTCCCAGCCAGCTCTGTGCAGCTCCACCCTCATTCTAGGTGGCCCTGTGGTCTCTAGAGGCACTAGAATGCATAGAAGATGGAAGGCTGCCTGGAAGAGGAACTGTTCCTCTGCAGCTAAGAGAAGCTGGTGCTCCGTGAGACTTTCCAATGGTCCAGGTGCGCTTTGCGGTCATCCATGCCTGTAAGTAAGCCCAATACGCTCATTGATTGGCATCATACTTTGGTCTGTTTCTGGTGCACTCTCAGGAGGGAGACATTTGTTCTAATCTGTCCAAAATAAAGATCACACAAGTGTCTTTAGAATTACGCATCACTTGCCTGGCGGCTGCCAACTCAACTCTTGTTGCACTATTATACCAGCTGAGTACTCATTTTGACAGTGAGTCCTGACCTGGGTGCTCTTTGTGATACTTTCTAAGCATCCAGGTGCCTGCTGCTTTCTCTGCATAATATCTTTACATTGAAGCCATCTGAAAGATGGCATTTTAGGAGCTGCTTATAACTGCTTGTGCACACAAGCATTAAGGACAAGGTTACCCACTGCAGCAAGATTTGTAGAAGGAAAAGACTAGTGCTCGCTTCGGCAGCACCTATACTAAAATTGGAACAATACAGAGATTAGCATGGCTCCTGCGCAAGGATGACACACAAATTCGTGAAGCGTTCCATATTTTTATAATGGGATCTGATTACATTCTTCTGGGGTGTCTGAAGACAGCTACTGTGAGCAGGGCCAGAGCGAGTGAAGCCAGATCGAGAAGAAAAAGTGTCTGAAGACAGCTACAGTGTACTTACATATAATAAATAAATAAAATCTTAAAAAAAAAAAAGAAGGAAAAGACTAGAAACCTAAAGGTCACTGAAGGACAGTCAGGGCTACACAAAGAAACCTGTCTTGGAAGGAAGGAAGGAAGGAAGGAAGGAAGGAAGGAAGGAAGGAAGGGAAGACATACTAGTTTTCTAAACTATGGTACTAATTATTCAAAGAATGAGGCCTCTGTACTCATGTACATGCATATATGTGGATTTGTGTGATGTCTTTGAATGTACATGGAAAGGCAACATAATTAACTCTTTTAGGGGATAGGAAGTAAGATAGTGGGAATTCTGTGCAGAAGGAATACTTATTGAGGACACACCTAGAATGGAGATGCTACTGAAAGCAGACAATTGAGAATCCTACTTGGGCATAGTGTTGACTATTTACTAAAGACATCTCACTCCATTCTGTGTCTGGTAGCATGCTTCCATGTTAGGGGGGAGGCATCCAAGGGCAAGAACACCAGGGACTCCTGTGCTGTTGGGACCAATGCCTATGTGATCTAATAAGCATCAATCCAGCAAAAAGTAAATGCATAATTAATCATGCAGCAAACAGGTGACACAACCGACGTGTGTGTGTGTGTGTGTGTGTGTGTGTGTGTGTGTGTGTGTGTGTTTTCCTTGATACAGGGTTTCACTGTGTGGCTCAACTTAGCCTTTGACCTCCACAGTCGCTCAGCACTAGAATTACAGATGTCTGCATTCCCTCAGGCATAGCAACTGAGCTTTCCTATCCTACTCCTCCTTTTCTTATTTTTTATTTTTATTTATTTATTTATTTATTTATTTATTTATTTGGTTTTTTCGAGACAGGGTTTCTCTGTGTAGCCCTGGCTGTCCTGGAACTCACTCTGCAGACCAGGCTGGCCTTGAACTCAGAAATCCGACTGCCTCTGCCTCCCAAGTGCTGGAATTAAAGGCATGGGTCACCACTGCCCAGCTCCTTTTTTTTATTTTTAAGATTTATTTATTCTCAGGAGGCAGAAGCAGGTGGATTTCTGAGTTCAAGGCCAGCCTGGTCTACAAAGTAAGTTCCAGGACAGCCAGGGCTATACAGAAAAACTCTGTCTCGAAAAACCAAAAAAAAAAAAAAGATTTATTTATTGCTGATTTCTCTCTGTGTGTTGCCTACATCTATAGGTGCACAGCACGTATATGTCTGGTGCCCATGGAGGGTAGAAGAGGGCATCAGATTCCCAGGTCCTCTAAGAGAGCAGCAAGCAGTCTTTTGTTTGGCTGGTTGGTTGGGCTTTTCTGTTTGTTTGGTTGGTTGCTTGGTTGCTTGGTTTGGTTTTCAAGACCTGGTTTCTCCATGCAGTCCTGTCTGTCCTGGAACTAGCTCTGTAGACTAGGCTGGCCAAGAACTCACAGAGATCTACCTACCTCTGACTCCCAAATAGAGAGACTAAAGGCAAGGCAGGAGCCACCATGCCTGGCTTAGGTCCCATTTTTTCTGATGGCTACATGGCAGCGGTGACTTTCCCTATACTCCAGTAACTTTTGTGTTCATATACACTCTAGGCATTTGCTATGGCAAATGTCGTATTGGTTTTTCTTTAATTTTTTGTCTGTGTGTGTTTGTATGAGTGCACACCATATGTGTGTAGGTACACACAGAGGATAAGGGCGTCAGATGCCCTGGAGCTAGAGGCACAGAAAGTTGTGAGGCACCTGACATAGATTCTGGGAATCAGACTTAGTCCTCTGAATGAGTTAATTCAGAACCTAAACCACTCAGCCTTTATAGTTTTGCCAAACTGGACATGTGGAAGCCCTCTATAGCCACAGATACTGGCCCCAGTGACTCCAGGATACCGGTGTCTGAGGCTATCAAACTCCCCTATTTGTTCTGAAATGATGGAAGCTTACATGATCATAAAGATAAGAACAAAACAGCAAAAGATAGCTGGGTGTGGCAGCCCATGCCAGCAATCCCAGTACTCAAAGGCCAGCCTGGTCTACTTAGTGAGATCCCAGCCATCCAGGAGTACAGAGTGATCCCATCTCGAAGAGGAAAGGGGTGGGCTGAGGAGGTGATTAGCTGGAAGGCTGTTAGAAATGAGGCCCTGAGTCTGATCCCTAGGCTCCTACCCCCACCATTTTAGCTTAGCTTTAGTTTTTTTGGAGCTGGGCATTATGGTTCATGCTGTAATCCAAAACTGGGAGATGGAATCAGGCAGGTCCTTGAGGCTCACTTTATTAGCTCCATGCCAGTGAGAGACCCTGTCAATGGGACCTGAGGAACAACATCCAAGGGTCTCCTCTTTCTTTTACTAGAAACTGCACACACATGAAAAGTCTCTAGATAATTTAATTATCAGGTTTAATTTTTTAATATACCATTTTATATCTTTCTATATAATTTAACACATCTCTATACTTTTTCTGTTATTTTGAGGAAAGGTCCAGGCTGGTACTGAACTCCAAATTATTCTGCCTCAGTCTCCCATTTGACAAATATAAAAATTTGCTACCACACCCACATCATTATTTAAAATAACATTTTTAAGTTTTTAAAAATGTGTATGGGGCTGAGCAGTGGTGGCACACTCCTTTAGTCCCAGCACTTGGGAGGCAGAGGCAGGTGGATTTCTGAGTTGGAGGCCAGCCTGGTCTACAGAGGGAGTTCCAGGAGAGCCAGGGCTACACAGAGAAACCCTGTCTTGAAAAACAAACAAACAAAAAAAAGTGTATGGGAAAAAATTCTGAAAAGAAAAAAAGGTGTATGGTTGTAGTGTCTGTGCATCATATACACAAAGGGTATTGGATCCCCTAGGACTGGAATCACAGACCACTGTGAGTTATCATGTGGGTGCTGGGAATTTAACCCCAGGCCTCTGGAAGATCGAGTGCTCAAAACTATTGAGCTTTCTCTCCAACCCTCAACAACTAAATTAAGCTGGGTATGGTATACAAATCTTTAATCCAGCACTAGAGAGACAGAGGCAGGCAAATTTAAGGGTCAGCCTTGTCTATAAAGCAAGTTCCAGGCCAAGCCAATCAGGACTACCCAGTGAGACCCAGTCTTAAACAAAACAAAGCTGAATGTGGTGGCACATGCCTTTATTCTCAGCACTTGGGAGGCAGAGACAAGTTGATCTTTTGAGTTCCAAGCTCTTCTGATCTGTAGAAGACAGCCAGGGCAACACAGAGAAAACTCTGTCTCGAAAAGAATTATTTTGTACATATGTATATAAGATGATCTCAAATTCTCTTGTTTCTTCTTTTTTGAGATAGGGTCTATGTAGGTCTGGTTGTCTGGAACTAAAAACATAGACCAGGCTGGCCTCAAATTCAGGCATGTACCTACCTCTGCCTCCCAGATGCTGGGATTAGTTTTAAAAATTCTTTTACATATTTGGGTGTTTTGCCTGCATGTCTGTGAACCACTTGTATGCCTGATGCCCTCAGAGGCCAGAAGAGGGCATGAGATCCGCTTGAACACTGGTGATTGTGAACTGCCATGCGGGCCTCAGACTCTTGACAATCCTGCTTCAGGCTCAGGAGTGCAGAACTTACAGGTGTGAGTGGCAACAGCCAAAGTTCAGAGGATTGAAAACAGCAAACTGTTTAAGGGGGTGCTGCAGGCCTAGCAGAGTAAAAGGGAAGAATAGAAGAAACTGAAGTGACCAGTGCAGATGCAGGTTCCACCTAGCAGGCAGGAGGACACAGTTCTGGGGTTCTGGTGGAAAGAGCAGAGCTGCATTAGTGGAGGAGTCTCAGGGGTGGCAACCACCGGCCCACATAATGAAAGGACACCGCGCCACTGGTTGGAGGCCCTTCAGTCCCAGGCAGTGGGCCTCTGGGTCTGAGATACTCTTTCAGTTCCTTTCAGAGACCTCCTTAGCCTGGAATCTTTTGGGCTTTTACTTGTTTGTTTGTAGACAGGGTTGTTTTGTTTTGTTTTGTTTTGTTTAGCCCAGGCTGGCCTGGAACTCACTCTGTAAACCAGTCTTTCCTTGAACTCAGAGATCTGTCTGCCTCTGCCTCCCAAGTGTTTTGTGTGTGTGTGTAAGTCAGAGGACAATCTGCAGTCCATTCTCTCTTCCTGTCACCTGTATCTCAGTGATCAAACTCAGGTCATCAGGCTTGGTGACTGGGTACCTTTACCCACTGAGACGCTCTTACTCCCTTTGCTTTCCAGCTACCCTATTGTAGTGGCACAATCCTTGACAATGTGGGGTAAACTAAATGTGCAGTCCACAAAGAACATAGGTAGTGTTACCTTCCCTGCATCTAAAGCCAAGAACACTCGGGACACTTGTGCTTATCTGGACCATGGCTGCATTGCTTTTCTGGAGTTACCATGGCTATGTAGCAATCCTAATATCTACCCAGAGTCTGAAGGGAAATTGTTAGGTGATCCCAGGGTGTAAATAAATTTCCTGGATAGTCTATTATTCCATCTGTAAAATCAGCAGGTAGTTTGGGCCCCATTTTTGAGGTTCTGAATTTACCTACTGCCCCAGTTCATAGGAGTTGTACCCAGAGAACTGGGAGAACATACTTTTTGCAGTAAGCTTTTGCAACGTAGGAATTCGAATGAAAATGCCAAACTAAGGGTGGACGTCAAGATGATAGAGATGACAAACTTCTGAACTTGATCGCTGCTCAAGAGCATAAGGAAAGGTCGACAAGTCAAAGGTCTGGTTTCCGGTCAAACGCAAGACAAACCGGAAGTCCCTGATCAGGTCCTCCTCAATACCGGGTCCTCCAACTGAATATTGAAGAACCTGAGGTGGAGCTTCAGCCAGGGGAGGGCGGAGCTTACGTTTTCTCCCTCCCAATAGCAGAAGATGAGTTTTTCTATCTCAGCCAATCAATGTCAGGAGATGATCAAATTTAAAGTCCCCCTCCCTCCACCTGGCTGCAGGCCCTGCCTCTTGCAGGGAGGCGGGAAGAAGGGCGGGCCCTGGCCTCGAGCCCGCCAATCACAGAGGGCAGCCAGCGAAAGAGCGGGCGACCGCGCCAATCAGCACCCACAGCTGCGGTCTAGCTGAGCAGTTGGCTACAGTTGTAGCAACTTTTTTCAAAAGCTGGGTTTCCCGGGAGATTCCAGTCGGTGACAGAGCCGGGCCATGGCTAGAGGTATTTGTTAGGGTGGCCAGCGCAGGGGGACTGCCTAACCGAGAACCGCACTGCTGGGAACGCAAGGCGCAGAAGCGGCCGCTCAGAGGCATCCTCCTGCGGTGGAGCGCGGGGACCCGGAGGGACAGGAGGTTCAGTGTGCTCCTAAAGGATGTTCCCCTTTTTGGGCAGCGCTTTCCTGTCTGGACGCGTAGGCGCCTGTGGTTCAGCCAGTCTCCCCGGAGCTGGCATATCCGTATGTCAAAGCTCATGGAAACTTGAGCGCAGCGCCCCTCCTGGGAACGGTTGTTACTAATGCCGGGAGCCTGGCTGCTGGAGGGGGTGACCCCGGGGCAGGGCGCAGATGGCTGACCTGCATCTCGGGCAGTGCGCGCCCCTGAGTCAGCTCTGTACCGTGGGGTCAGGCTGGGTCTCCGTGGTCCTTTTCGGGGTGAATCGGGTCCCCCAAGTGTCTGGCGGAGCAGCCCTTCACCCCTAAGCTGAGCAGAACTTCAGCCTACTGGAGATGGCGTGGGTGGACTTGTGCGGCAGCAAGAGGCAAATCCATCTTTGAAGGCATAATATGCTGTCAGGACAAAAGCCCCCATTATGCGGCAAAGGAATCTTCACTCCCTGGCCATTTCTAGCCACTGTGTCACACGCAAAAGGACCAAAAGCTGAGGGTGACTGGAGAATCAGTTTTGTTTTGTTTTTTTGCTTTTAACGTGGAATATTTTCTAGAAATAACAAGACCTCACGTATTAGTGGAAAATTACCTTAATGCAGTCTGCTCTGTAGAGCAACAATCACAGATTAGTTCGTCATTCAGAGAATATTTATTGGGCCCGTCTGTATGCTCTGCTCCCTAATGTATTCTTTATCCTGCCAGCATTCCTACAGGGTCTTTAGAGACGAGACTTCTTCGTATAGTAACCAGAAATGAGGAATGATGAACTTCACGTTAAAGTGTTTCATTATCCAGAGAAAATTAACATTAGTCTCTCCCTTCATCCTTCCCACTCTCCTGTTTCTTTCACTTTCCAGAACCTTTTCCTTCCTTTTCTTTTTGTCTTTTTGATTTTTTTTTTTTTTTTTTTTTTGGATACAGAGTCTCAGTACGTAGCCTTTACTGAAATGGAAGTCATGTAGACCAGTGTAGACCAGGCTGGCCTCGAACTTGCAGTGATTCAGGGAGTTTAGCCATACACCACCATGCCAAGTTTAACACTAAATTTTTTCTTGGAAAAAAAAAAGTATCTAGAAGTATATTTGAAAGTTGTCTGATTTAGTTATAAAATAATGAATTCCTACTTCATTATTATCAGCACAAAACAACTTTTTTAACTTTTAAAACTATTATTTTTATTTAATGTGTACTGGAGTTGTCTGTGCACCATGTGCGCCTGTTGACCACAGTGAACAGAGTCTGAGATCCCCCTGAAACTGGAGCTATAGAAGGTTGTGAAGAGCCATGTGGATGCTAGGAATCGAACCTGGGTCCTCTGGAAGAGCAACCAGTGTTCTTAACCACTGAGCATCTCTGTATGCTACCATATGAAAACATTCTGATATCCAACGGCACTGCATACATGTCCACTGACATAAATGCTGGCAAAACACCAATATAGTAAAATAATGCGTGTGGAGAATAAAACTTGGTCTGATTGAGATGTGTGTAGGGTGATTCAAAGCCTTTAATCCCAGCATTTGGGAGGCAGAGGCAGGAGGATTTCTGAGTTCGAGGCCAGCCTGGTCTACAGAGTGAGTTCCAGGACAGCCAGGGATACACAGAGAAACCCTGTCTCGAAAAACCAAAAAAAAAAAAAAAAAAAAAAATCTTATTGAGATCCAAACATTTTATTATCTCAGTTAACCCATAAAATCTATGTAAACGTGTATGGCATCTAGTTCCACAGAGATCAAAGTGAAGTCTGAAGTCACATGCTTTAGCTTCGCCGTGTCTTTCTTATGCTACAGCCTCCCTTTGTTAGCCAAGGGTAAGGACAAAGTTGTCCAGCTTCTGCCCAGTACTATGGCCCTCATGGCTAGCTATGTGCTCCTCGGACCTAGGGCCTAACCCTTGCTCTGCAAGCTCTCTTACATGTCCTTACTCTCTCCACGCACCATCACCCTTTTTGAGAGAGCGTCTCTCCGAATAGCCCTGGCTGCCCTGAACTCACTGTGCAGACTAGGCTAGCCTCAAACTCACAGAGATCTGCTTGCCTCTCCCTCCAGAGTACTGGAATGAAGGATGTGCATGTACTACTATATCTGAGGCCTGGCTTTGGTTTCACATGGAGCGTTTTAGATGGGGACTCTATATAGCTCAGGCTGGCCTAGAACTCAGACACTCCTGCCTCAGCTTCCCAAGGAGCTGGGTCTTAGATGGTTTCAGCCTCTGAGAATTACTGCTGAATAAACTCATCCTTTCTAGTTCCTTCTGAACTCTGGCCAGCCGGTTCAACTCAGCTGTCAAAACTCCTCTTCAAGCTGACGGATTCAAATTGGCTTATCTCATCCTCTGACTGAATTACCTCATACTAACTTTGGCAATCTGTTCTAATCTTCTGGCTCCTTCTCATTCTCTGGCTTGTTTTGTCTTCACCCGTGTCTACCTCGTTCCCTCTCTGCAACCTGTCTCTGTACAACTGTCCCGGGACAACTGCCCTCTCCCCCTTCCCTCTCTCTGCAGTGCTCTCTAAGTAGCCTCCCTCTTCTCTCTGTTCTCCTGAGAGCTGGGCGTATCCTAGTCTGTCAGCTCTTCCTCTGATTCATCACTTTGTCTGCCTCTCAATTAGACACCACTTTCAAACATAGGTGCTTCCTTCTACAAACTAACTTTACTTTCATTATCTGGGATTAAGGGTATGTGGTAAGGGTGTGTCTATAGTCCAGCCAGAGTAGCCATGCTGCTGGATTCAAATCTCTCTACAGTTTGGTTCGGTGTAGGGGTTACAAGAGTGAACCACCATGTGCTCTGTTTTGCGGAAGGTCAGCCCATCTACTTCCCTCTGTCTCTTCTGCTCTTTTCAAATTGTTTGCCTTTCTTCCACTTTCACAGTCTCTCAGCAGCTAAACAGTACAGATTTTTATCACATGGTTTTTACTTCCCCTAGTCTCCCATTGCTCCTGGGATCAATTCCATGATAGTCCCTAAGGCCTACAAGGCCCCTCCACCACTCTCCCTACCTCATTACCCTGCAGCCAGCTCTCTATAGTCACTGCTGTGTATATATGGGCTGGAACAAAGCAGGTAGGTAGTCAGAAAATGTTTGATAAGTGGATTTTTATCTGGTATTTGAATTCAGGAGAACCATTCTTTATAGTGAAATGTGATTACATAGCAGAAGTGGGTTCCAATCCCATTTCTTCCTTGTCATCGTAGATAAGTCATCTGTCTTAAGCCTCAGTTTCTATAGGTGTGATACAGGAATAATAGAATGATACTAGTCAGGAGGTTTAATGAAATGATGCAATATTAAAGGTCCCAGCACACTGCAAACATTCAGGCTATGATATTGTTGTCGGTGTATAGTTCTCTGAAGTCCTGGCAAGGACAAGGATTTGTATTTCTATGTTGTTTTTTTTTAAAAAAAACTGTTCTACTTTACAGCCCAGAGTGGCTTCAAACTTGGAATCATTCTGCCTTAGCCTGCCATGTGGAGCCTGGAGGTGTGGGCCATGGACAGTTCAAATGGGATAGTTCCCATTGCTTGTTTATTTGCAGAACTTGGGATTTAACCCAGGGTTTCTTGTGTGCCAGGCTTTTGATTTAACACTGTGTGTTACTTTAGTGTCTCTCTCTCTCTCTCTCTCTCTCTCTCTCTCTCTCTTTTTACTTCCGGTAGTAGTAGTCTCCAGTATTCAAGGGTGGAAGGCTCTGCAGAGGGATGGGAAATTAGAGTTTGGGATAGGCCTCTAACTTTTGATAGTTATTAAAGCAAGTTGATGAGTTGTCTTGAGAGTGGCTGGTCCTGTAATCAAACTCAGTATAAGGTCCTTTAACCGGAGGGAAGGTGAAGAGGCACCCTAAACAGCCCTTTATTGTAGACGTTGGGAGGTCCCTTGGGTAGGTCATGGAAAACAAGGCTTTGGAATTTTAGCTACTAAGACATAGAGGGCCAGACTCGGAAAGTGACTTAGTTGTGTGGTCCTAATGCTAAGGCAGGAGCTGGGTACCTTCTGGTGTCCTTGGCGTCTATGACTTAGCACAAATACAGCGAATCTTTGGCCACATGCCCTAACACAGCCACCACACAACAGCACAAGGCAGTAAGCAGTCACCAGAGTGCCTGGAATCCTGCCTACCTAGGCATTTCTCTTAGAGGGAGGGCCACAGGAGCACAAGGTGGGTGACCTGCTTGCAAAACCCTTCTGCTTCACTGTAGCTCCTCCCAACCTCAATTTCTTCATCTGAAAGGGCCAGGGGTAATAGCTAGGAGTGCAGTCACTCTGGTCTGTAGGCTTGGCCAGGCCCCTCGCTTTTCTGAGCCTCAGTTTCTCTATCTGTAGGAAAGAGGTAATAACGATGTCTGTCTTCCCGGGGGCTGTTCTGAGGGGTAAACAAGATAGCATGGCAGAAGCACCCCAGCAAACTTATCAAGGCTAGCCAGGGCTCTCTGGCTCTTTGAGGCCTCCTACCGGCCACAGGCTGAGTTCGCCTAGCTTTGGACCAGGGCCCATCACTTCCTGGTTCTGTGGCCCTAGAGACTCCCCACCTTATACTGGGATGCCCATGGGGCGGACGCCCGGGCTCGCGTGAACGTCCCACGCATGCACACGCGGCCCCGGTGCGGACTCCGGGCACCGTGCAGTAGCTGCACGGAGTGGCCGGGGGCGCGCGCGCGAGGGGCTGCGCTGAGCCGGGATTGGCTATCTCGCGCCCTCGCGCCCGCCCCGCAGGCGCCTGGCAGCGCCGCCCCTGCCCGCGCCGTCCCCGGCCTCGCTCCGGGCCCGGCTGCGGCGCGCGCGGGCGC